>BMAO01028537.1:0-55204 GCA_019973975.1 Trichonephila clavata | reverse complement strand
ATCGATTTTTCAATTTTGATTGAAAAATAAAATACCACTCTTTCTCTTTCTACTGCAATTTAAATTTTTGTTCTAGTTGAATTAGAAGTATTTTTAAATTTTTTTAAAAATTTGTTTACATCCGTCAAACCCCAAACCAGCTGATTGCCACGCCCCTTTCATTTCAAAACAAAAGACACTTGCTACTTTTCAGCCTCATCAAATATTTTAAATTGATTAAAAGGATTTATTTTGATCCGTAACTTGTTCAGGAAAGAAGTGAAGTGAATAATTGTAGCTGTTTGTTTACTTTCTGGAAACTCGCGTGTTGTTTTTTACCTCTTCAAATATTTTACGAATTTCTGCTATTGGAAACATTGTTTCTATCAAAACCTTTTTTAACATGTTTATGTTTAATAATAAAACGTTTAAAAAACGATGTTTGGAAACAAAGGTACAAAAACCCAATCTTTCCAGAAATTAAATGCGTCATAAGTCAAAATAATGAATTCAAATTATACATGAATAATTCAACTTTAAAAGCTAAGTTAGGTAAGTCAAATAAAGAGTATGTTTCCTTTTAGATTCATTTGAAAGTTTTTTTTGAAATAATGAACATTCTACTGTTTTCTTGTGCTTTGAAACCACATTTATTATAAATAAAATGTAAAAAACAAGGTATTCACATAAATTTTGGTCGCCAAATCCAAAGTTTGGTTCTAAAGTTGTTGACATGTTGTGACTTTTGTGATGTTATTCAAACATTTCTTAATACCAGGTTTACTAAAACAGTAGTTAATCAAAAAAGATACAAAATTATATGAAGTAAACACTGGGCTTTCATATGCTATTATTTTTATTGGAAAAGAGAAGCAACTGCGAAAATATTTTGTTGAGTTATGAATTGTCACGTCCACCAAAGTGGTTTTACGAGTTCATGCATGGCATTAAATAACACGACACAGAAAGTAGCCAGTCTATGGTATTATATATATAACTGCTTTCAAAATGATATCATTTAATAATGCAAGTCCTATTGTACCGGTGTTTGTCTATGGCATTTGGCAAAAAAGGGGTCATGTTTCTCTGAATGGTATTACAGCAGTTAGTGTGAACACTGGGAAAGTTGTTGATGCCGAAAAACTATAGAGGAAATACTCAAGTAATTTTAACGACAATGTACATAACATTGAGTGTTCGGCAGATTACTTCGGAAGTAGTAGTGGGATGAAAGTTGAAGGTGCACTTTGTATTTTCCATTGCTCAGAGGCACGACACAATTTACGATACACAAATTACGATTTACTAATTGCGACAAAATATTTAGGTGATGAGGACTTTAAAGCATACAAAGCAGTTTTAGAATCTTAACCTTAGAAAGATGTCAACATTAAAACATTAGAATGTGTTGGTCATGTTGAGAAAAGGATGGAGACATGACAGGGCATTAAAATCAAATTTAAAGGCAAAAATCTTGTGGACAAAAAATCTCTAGGAGGTCGTTATAGATTAACAGATGCAGTAATAGACAAATTGTAAAGATACTATGTTTCGTGTGGCTATTTGAAGCAACTCAGAAAACTTGTCAGTCATGATGTAAACTATTTGGGCTATATTTTTTTCATAAACTCTCCACAGATTTGAAAATACGACACGGCTTATGCCCCATGGGAGGTGATTCGTGGTGTGAATATAATAGGTTCATACTGAAAGGTGACACATATAAGCTTAACACAACTCACCTATTGCAATTAGCAATTGCATTAAAAAAGTATTTAGAGATTTCTCTAGTCTTGAACTTTTATTTACGTGCTTTCACGGTAAAACTTACAATTTCAATGAAACCTTAAATTGTATTTGATTTATAGTTCCAAAAACTGTATTTATACAATTAGGAACTTTAAAAACTATAGTATTTGAAGCTACATTTTTATATAATCAAGGTTTTATTACCAAATTAAAAGTTTTAGATGTATTAAACATTCAAACCCTGGATTTTACAAATGTCGAGCGTTGGAAGAAGTAGATCATGCGCATATTAAGAAAGCAAAATAGGCAGTTTTACAATGAACCAAAGAAGCTAGAACTAAAAACAAACAATTAAAATGTAGACAAGAAGATGATCTTCCATATGATACCAGAAATCCAAGTTGTGGTTCTGGTACGTATTAGTTAATAGTAAATTTTTACTTTAAATCACTATTTCTCAAAAGTGTAAATTTCAACACAAAAGGAACATTTTGAAAAATCTACTTAATTTATAGCTTTGAAACTTTGCACATATGTTAACACTATACAAATAAATATTTTAATGAGAGATTTTGTCAAAAAAATTATTTAAAAAAATTTTATGGATTAAAATGTACAAGAATTTTTATCGTTTTAATAATTTTGACGTGTTACTCCACATATGAATTTTTTTAAAAAAAACTAATGAAAATTTTGAAAAATGCTCTTATTAAAATAATAAAATAATACAATAAATCTACACAAAAAAATTCATGACTGAACAACTTGTCAATTTTCAAAAATGTTCCTTAAATTTGGTCATTTTTAACATTACGGAGATAGGGAAAAGGCTGCGTGAAGTGACCCCCTTAAAAGAAATTCACGATCAATTTATTAAAATTCATATGTTTAAAATCAATAAAGCACATGCAATGTAAATCGATTTTAATATGATTCTTTTATATGTTAACATTTGAATAAATCGGACGTGTTGCAGAATTTTCTATAGAACCAACATTTTTGTTTCTTCCAACGTGCAGAGAAATCTTCCTTCCGTCGTAAATGTTGCGGAATACCTTATCGAATCACGATTTGAGTTGCAAAAAAACCCACAACAATCATAGGCGAATAAAAGTGCTTCTTCTCAGAAGGAAAATTCGGTCTAGAACGTGACTTAAGGATGTACTGTCTGGAATAAACCACCATCGATTGGACTGTTTCAACACTTCTTTGACTGCCTAAGTTAGGAGGAAAATGTTCAGTTAGAAAATGGACTGGAACAATTTCTGTACTAAAGTTTTTTTGAAAACTCACCCAATCCTAAGGGAGATTGCAAAGATGTACATCAAAATGACACATAAAATGAATTGTGTTGATGAATACTGAACGCGTATCAACTGCAAATGAGAAGTGGTTTTCAGCTTCCATTTACAGCTTTTTCAGACATATATTTTTTAATTCGTCTTCTTTTATATTGTGTTATGTATTTCTATAAAAAGAGAAGAATTTAATATTTTAATTTTTATCTCGACACCGTAAATTTTTTCCTTGTTTTAAAAACTAAAGGCTTTTGAATTTTAATTATTTTGTTAATGTCCTTTGAATGTTCAAAATACTTGAAAATAAGTGTAGTGTACATTGGAATAATTTACTAAAAATTTAATTCGAACACCATATTGAGATAGACTGAAACCAGCCTTAATGTATGTTAAGCTTTGATAATATGATAAGCTGTTTTAATGAATGCACTTAATGTTCATTTACTCTTTTGGGTTTCGCATGCTGTTTATTATGAAAGTTTTTTTTTTTTCAACCGAAGTTTTTTTTTTTATTTGCAAAAATACAACCGCTGACAATAAAGTTCGGTGAATGAAGTCAGAAGGCTGATCTGGTAACCCTGGCGAAACAAAACGCTGCACATGCGTAGTGGCAGGTATTGACCATCTGCCCTCACCGCTGTTCAGCTAACCGTCGTTTCTGTTCCGTGTATGACTTGTTTTACAAAGCGCTTTCTCAGTGTGTGGGTTCTGAAATCAGAACCGGAAAATGAACGGACAAAGGATCAATTTAAAGTTTTGTTTTAAGCTTGGCAAGGCACAGAAAGAGACTTATGCGATGCTGGTACGTATTTATGAGGATCAAGAACTTCCTATTCTCACGACTCATACTCGCTTTGAAAGGAAAGAGATTTGATGATATTCCTGACATCCAACAAAACGTGGCGAGGCTTTTGAACTCCATCCCCAAAAAAGACTTCCTACAAAGTTTCCAGGACATGTACAGAAGATCTCAGTGGTTCATAGTTATGGAAGGTAACTATTTCGAAGGCCAGTAATATAACTTTCGTTAATATTTCATCTACGTTAATGTTACAAGACTTTTCACCGAACTTTATTGTCAGAGGTTGTAGTTCAGGGGGTAAGCGTGTGGTATTAGTATTAATAGATATGAACTAAAAAATATCTGCTATGTTCAATTGGCATAAATAATGAATTTAAAAATTCCGCAAGCATTTGAAAATTTAAGACGGAAAAAAGGAAAATTAAGGTAAAATAAAAAGGTAAAAATTTGAAACGTTATATACTGTTTATATATTCTTTAAGATAATAGCACTATAGTTTCTCAATCTTCATTTTCATTATATATATAACTTAATTGCAGAGAGAGTTGTGACATATTGTCACAATATATCAATTCTGCAAATAGTTCATGCTTTTTTTTAAAGAAAGAGTATTCTTAAAAATATTTAATACGACATATATCTGCTTCAAAAAAAGTTTAAATGTAATTCTATTCTATTCCAAATTCTATTTAAATCTAAAATTAAAAGCTCAATTTTATCATTCTATTCGTTTACAAAGCGAAATCGTCTGTGGCTTCTTAAATCTTATTGGTTAGAAGATTTTATAGATAACATCGTATTGGTTGAGAGAAATGTTTTCTGGCATCCCATAATTCCATTGTTTATTCCAGTTATATTAAGACGGCACTAATTACAGATATGAAGAAGTTATTTGAGCGTGTGAGCGTTTCTTGATTAGTATTTACGATTGAAGTATGCGAATATAACAATTTATTAATTATATTATTGGTTATGAATTCATCCAATGACTCGCTGCTGATGCTACCGGCCAATCAAATAGTTTGTTCTTAGCAGAGTGCTTCTCAAACTTTCAGTATTTGTGACGCAATATTCAATCATAATTTTCATCGCCCCCCCCCATCTTCATACAATAACAGTGTATTGAATTTTATAATACTATAGTTTGACGATTAAGCTACAATATGGCCTTAACCCCTTAAGTGCCACTGGCGTATATAAAGGTCTCGCTCAGCCAAAGAGTTAATTGTCCCGGACGAATAAAAACGTCTTTCTGAAGTACAATCTTTTCTGTGCTCTGCTATCCATAAAATTATTCCGAAAGCTTTGGAATGTAACAAACGGACCATGACTGTCTTTGCGAAGGGATTACTTATTTCAGAAGATTTATTTATTTATTCCTTTTCTCCCCACTCCCCGTCCCCAATACATCACATACTCCCGCCTGATTGAAAAACGGTAGTATTGGGGAGCAAATCACGTAACTTTTAAATGGTAGTAAAGGGATTGATTATAAACCGTACATTTTATCAAGATAAACGTTAATTTTTGCATATTACTTTATCATATACCAAGTCGAAGGGGTCATTGTTCTTAACTTAGTATTCTTAAATCAATTATAAAATATATTGTGCAGTACTGGTTCATTTATAAGTGTATTATATCATTGTAAATGCATATTTTATTTTTTTATTATGTAAAAATTTATTTTGCTTGTTTACTTTCAGTAAATTATTTTTTTTATATACGTTGCTTTCGACTTTTTAATATGCTCACGCTCCCCCTCGTAAGGTTATTACGCCCCCCTAGGGGCACCCCCCTACTGTTTGAAAAAGGCTGTCTTAGCTTCTTGCAGAGTCGAAGTTTTCTTGTCTCTAGGGTGCTATTTTTTTCACCATCTTTCAACATCGGACATATTGCTGTGTCTTAATTGGACAGACATTTCTGCGCACTTTTTCCCCTTTGTCAGAAAAGTTCAAAAGTGTTATCTGTTCTAACAATATAACTTCGACATCGGGTCCATTAAAGGTTCTGGATTTTCTTCTAATGTATAGTATTAAAGACTTATTCTACCTTTGTTGGTCCTTTAAAACTTTCAACATCAAGTTTTACATTGTGCGTCCAATACATGAAAAAGTATTCATCTTATATTAAGTGCAATTTTTCTTAGATGCTTGTTATTCCATTTAATAAAAGGTGTTTTTTTCATGCAATGAATATATATATATATATATTTATATATATATATATTAAAGCGTTAGCAGATACTTCACGATAATATATATATATATATTCGTGAAGTATCTGCTAACGCTTTAATATTTGTGTGTGTGTGTGTGTGTGTTTAACCCTTTTTATTACATTTATCTATGTCATAATTCAATTTATAAAGAATTTACGCCCTTCTTCCTTGTGACCCGACTAGAAGTGTGGGAGGAACTAAATGATCAGACGACATGATGAACTTCAATATTTTATTTATCACTATATTCGACTCAGACACAAACAATTATTAAACAAGATAAATTTAATCAGTAATAGAATGGGAGTGAGACGAGATGGCGTTGGGGAGAATATATTCAATCATGCAGCTCTACCTTTAAAATAACTTTATACAGAGCTTATTTATTTAATGACCGCACTATCAGTTTAAATCTCTAAACATCACTTTGATTTAAGTTCTCAGTACCTGAACTCTTGCAGTCTTCTAATCCCTTTTTCGTTGACTTTAACACGTCTCCAATAGTTACACTAATCACTTTCTTAATATTCCAACTTCTGGCTTCCTACACTGTTTGTGAATACGTTTCACAGCCGATTTACTTCACTTCCAATCTCTTCACAATTCACTTCTTATCTATTCTCATTTCACTAACCCTCAAACTCGGGAATAATGAATACATATATTAAACTTAATTTGCATATTACACGTTCTGCCCTTCGGAGAAAGTTGGTTGAAAAATGCTGGCCCACAAGAATTCCTCAGAGGTTAATTGAAGACACGTACAGATCTGTCACAAATTCATTTCTTGCTTGCTTAGTTTCTATTCGTATCGTACCCACTTCGAAAGACCAAAATTGCGGTTTCGATCCTGGCTAGATTCCATACATTTTTTAAATGCGAAAATCGTTAGCACGCATGTCATATGATTATGTGGCATGTAAAAGATCCATTGAGTATCCATTTGGCTCTGGTAATCTCGGTTAAATTAAATCACGGCAATATTTAGCATGCTAAGAGATCTTGAATTAAATAAATTCAAGTGTCAAAGATTTGGGAGGGTGTGCCATCAACAAAATGGCAGCCACACTTGAAGATTTGCTTAATGTAGTTGAAATCGCGATTCTATGCATATTCTCGTGGCTGGCGTGTTATGGATTCGAGCCTAGTACCACTGAAGATCCGCCATGTAGGGGATCAATGCATGTTAAATCTGTCGAAAGCTCAACCGTCCTCCCGTTGGTGTGGAAGTTAGGAAAGGGGGTGTCAGCTAAAGTGTCGTCCTCGTCACTTGACCATGATTCAATATTATGAGGTCCGTCACCAAAAGCCTCCATGTAGATGAACTATGTGACGTTAATATTCATTCACTCGCTAATCGTGATTCTATGAGATATCTCTGACATAGAAACACAGTAGTTTCAAATTTGAATTCGTCAAACTATTAGCGGTTTTAAATCATGTAAATGAAAAATGAACGTTTTGTTTATAAATTCTGCTCTATATATTTGCTGTTACATTTTAAGAATTTAGAGCAGGGTTCGACAACCTTGTAACTGGGGCGTGCCAAACCAATCTTCCAAAGTGTAATGCATGGTGCCATACCGTTGGAAATAGAAGATTTAAAGTTTTGTTATAAATTAATTTTGCATCATTCCAATACATTTTTTAATTAAAAGTAAACACAGCATATATATATATAAATATAAAATATAACTCTTCCTTCAATATATAATAAAATTTTAATTGTACATATATTAGGTATTTTTAAACATATGTATTAAAATAAAAAATAAACAGCAAAATATAATTATTCCTCCACAATTATTAAATAAGAAATAAATATTTTAATGCATACCCAAATCCTGCACCACCCTACTTCATATAGCAATTATCAGGAATATAATTTGTGACTTTCAATTTTACACGATTTTGAACATACAGTTGCATTAAAATATGTTTCATATGAGAAAATATTTTGATCACATATAGATATGTGTACAAACCAAAAGCGTTAATCAGACTACATGTAATTTTTTTTGCTGTTGTTGCTAATGCCCCAGGTTTGACGAAGTCAGACAAGATCAATTAAATCGTTGAATCTCAAAAAGTCCAGCACAAGAAGGGGATCAATATAGATATCTTTGGTTGCGAGATCCATAAAAAGCATTATGTGTTTGGGAGAAGCCTGGTGATCTTGACACCATGCATGGATGGAGACTTATGTAATTTTTTCTTCAAACAATTAAATCTATCCATCAGTGATATCAAATCATTTAAAATAACTGTCGATATATTATTAGAGTTATCTTTCAAATTTTATCGTATTTCCGTAAATTTTGCTTTCAGTATTTCTGGAGATGTTAGTCGAATAAGCTCCATTTCAAAATTATCAGTTTCCAGAAATCACTCCAGAATTCACTCAGAAATTGACCAATTTGTAGAGCAGTATAAAGTGCTGCTGCAAACAGTCCCTATCGCCAAAGGTTGCTGACCCCTGATTTAGAGCATTAGGATTATTTTAAAATCAAATATTTTACTGAAATATTTCGTTGCATAACACAATTCTCCTTATTTGATCTCTCTAATTTGAATGGAAAACATTAAATTCTACGTCAAACCACGATTTTTTAAATTGATCAATTGATAAATATTTGCATGAAATATTTTTTAAAAATTTTTTAATGGTACTGTGGATTGGCGTTTTACCATTGCAGATATAGTACATTTTCCAGGAAATGGTATCTCTTTGTAGTGCGGCTCCATATAGGTAATACATCAATCGCTGCAAGTAATTTTGAGGCCCAGTTTCCTCCCCAGAGGGAGGCACCTGAGCTTTGACGATGCCAAAGCGTACTTGGAATTTAGTTTTGCCGAGAGAAAACCCAAGCCGAAGATTACTCAAGGGTCTTTTACATGCCTCATAACTACATGACATGGACGCTGTCGATTTTTTGCATCATGAAAATCCGCCGACTTGGCCCGAGGGTTGAACCCGCAATCTTAGGACTACAAGGCTAGCGCCAAACAACTACGCATGGAATACTAAGACTTTTGTTTTAATTTTAAGTAATGCATTGTATAAAATCTGCAACATTTTTTAAAGTTATCTGGGTACAGCATGTAGCTCCGAATTTCATACGATGCCACACTCAAAGCGAGTTAGGAGCTTAAATAAATTTTTTAATTATTGTAAATGATTTAAATATATCCATCAATATCTCTTTTCACTGATTATACTAATGTATTTATATACAGAAAAAGAAACGAAATTTCTTTCAGCTTTGCAGATTTTCATTAACGAATTTTTTGAACTAAATGTATAAGCTTAATAGGAAAGATGGAATATGTCAAATAGAATGAAATATTTTACAAATAGTAATATTTTTAATTAAGAAGAAGAAAAAAGAACACTTACACTAGACAACCAAAGATATAGATAATTATTACTTTGTCTCGAAGTAGTTTCCTTAATCCTGTTTTTAAAATCAGTGTTCTTTCAATTTTTAGATTATTAGAGTGTGAACGCAACAAACCGATTATACCAAATTTCAAAACTTATCATTTTTCCTTTTTTAAATTTGCTTTGATAAAACCTTGAAATAACTCGAAAACGTATGAAAATATCTTCAATTCCGTGTAATAATTACTAATTTTCTATTTGAAAATTTTAATTTGCTATGGATGGTAATCAGTATTAAAATTTCGAGGTTGTAGAGAAATGAAAATGTTTGAAAAGAAGGGGATTTATAAAAATAGCAAGAACTCTAAGGCAGTAATAATAAATGAAATAAAAAAATGAAAGATTTTTAAGCAACCCCTAAATTTTATAGGGATTCAATAGGTGCGTGGATATAAAGACTACAAAAATCTATCTGAAGTCAATATCAGAATCAGCAAACCGAATTTCGCTTATGAAGACCTCAACGGAATTCAATTTCAAATACATGTTACATGATATAAGAAAAATCAATAAACAAAGAATTGTTTTATGCGTTCTCAGATGCCGAAATGCCATATAAACTAAAACATTACAATCAAACTAAAAGTTTACGGGATTTGACTTTAGTTCCAAGTAAATGATTTTCTTCAGGTTCATTTAGATAGAGATATTCGTTGTAAAATATTCTTTCCTCATATTAATGAAAATTATTCTGTGACGTACTCATTTATCATATGTATGTACAAATGTTATTTAACTATTTTTCCATTGAAATCGGTTCACCGAAAAACGAAACACCAGGCTTATCGGTTGAAGATCAATTTCTTAAAAAGAATTTGTTTTTTCGTATATCTTTTCCTTCTATCTAAAGTATGGATGGATGGATTTAACAATGTGGCTGCGAGTAAACATAATCCATTAATATTGAGTAAATCAGAAAAGATGATGAAATTTGTATAAATTATATTCATGAATTGTTTATCGCAGCGGGGACAGGGATGTACATTCAAATGCATGTCTTGTATTTCTGTTGCCACTAGTTTTATCTTTTTTTTAGAAAAATGTTTCCGTGGGGGTGGGGGAGGATAAAAAATTATTCTTTAAAGTGAAACACTCTTATTTTTTTAATTTGTTTCAAATAATAGATGATTTTCTTCTACTTAAGGTATCCAACTACCCTAAAATCGTGAAATTTTTCAAAAATTGAGAATTTTTTTTTGTGATTTTACTTTATAGATGGTCATACGAGAATTGTAAGAATACCATTTTAAAATAATACAAATTAATACAAATTTTATTCTTATATTAAAAATTATTTTTTACTTTTCGGTTCGATTAACTATAAAAGCGTGTTTTTTAGTTATTTAAAACTATAATTTTTTTTCCTTTTTTAATTTTATCTATAATAAAAGCGTGTTTTTTTAGTTTTTTAAACTATCATGTATATTTATTTCCATTTTCAGAAGAACTGAATAATCGTTTTTTTTGTAAGAAATTGGTGACGCATCCTCCACTTTATCTCAATTTCTATTCATCCATTCAAGTTCAAATACAATTTTTTAAACTTGTAGTGGATGACACTTGATGTTAATACAGTTTTCTTAAATATTAATTCATTAATTAAATTTAAAAAAAATGAATAAATAGTAACAAACACAAAAGTAATTATCCAACTGCATATACAGAAAGGAAAAATCGTTCTCGTTGTGCAATGAATAGTGCGTTAAACTTCTAATCCAAAGGTCGTGGGTTCGAATCTCATTTAGGGTGGCCTAATTTCTGATAATGGGCTTTCTTTTTTACTGTTTCATTTTATTAGAATAATTAAATTTAATGGTATTTTTTTAATATTTTAGTAAAAAAAAAAAAAATAGTCCAATACCATATATAAAAAGAAAAATGGATAATTGCAAAGAAAATCATTTTCTGTTTTGTCACTTAATATTGTGATTCTGTCGTACATATATATACATATTTATATTAATTCTAACTATTTAAGAAAAAGTAACTTTGTTGATCTAAGTGGGAATTGATTTAAAAAATTCTTTTTTTATGTTACTTGTTTACATGAAGAACACTTTTTTGTTTTTTGTATTTGTATTAATTATGAGAGTTTTCGCTTTAGGCTTGCAACTTAATCTTTTAGTCGCCAAATCCGGAAATGGGAAATCGTTAACTCTGATGATCCTAATCAGGGCAATGGAACAAAATTTTAAAATTACTAAATTACTAAATTTTAAATTATTTTATGGTATTGCCATCGGTCCTTGACAAGTGTGCAAAAATTCGAATTGATCTGATCTTCTAAAGTAGGTAAAATTTGAGTTAAAAGATTTCGTTATATAAGTTAATAAAAGCGTGTTAAAACGAGACTGGTTTATCTATCTTTACGATTAAATTTCAGGTACGGAATTCGATTAAGTAACTTAATTTAAAAACGTTTTGTAGATCTAAATTGTTATAAATTGATCTTTTAAAAATAGTTTCTGTAATATTTTTAGTTTAATAATTAAAAATATGGAGCAAGTATTTAAAAAAAAAAGTTAAAAAAGAGTTTTTATTTTTCTTTTTTTAAATATATATATCAGTACAAATCTTGATTACTTATTTTATTAGCTGGCAAGATGAGTGGTCAGAATCTTCATAAAAACAAGTAATATAAAAAAAGTTGAGTCAATAGCTACTTAGGTCAACACAGAAAAATTTTATCTCAGTTTCATTTTATTAAATAATTACAATTAATATAAATATGTATATTCATAAGACAGAATCACAATATTAAGTGCAAAAACACCTTTTAAACTAATATAAAAAAACTTTTTAACCACATTAAATTTGCAATTACACATTTTAATCAAAGTTGAATTTAATTGGTAAGAATTTATCTTAAAGCCAGTGTTAACGGAATTCTGCCGTCTAACTAGCATATGATTAGTCAGGTTAAGTTAAATCTTCATCACAAATTCAACAAAAGCTTTTTTTACCCGAGGGAGCTGCCATCTATAAGAATAATATCGACTGAAATATATTTCTTAATCTATAATTAATTAATTATAAATTTAATTGATGGACTGATATTTGAAAAAACTGTATAAACATCAAGTGCCATGTACTACAAGTTTAAAAAATGTATTAGAACTTGAGTGTATGAATAAAAATGATTTTATAAACAACTTAAAATTTGAATAAGATATATAAAGTATATATAGGGAGACTGTGAACTAATAGTAGTGTGAGCGACTTCCCCCTGAAGTCGCTCCCTCACCGTCCTGAAGGATGTGGGGGAAAACAAAGCATGACCAGAAACTTCTATAATAATTATTATTCAAGCACGCTAATCAACCACAAGTTAAACCACAAGAGGATGCCTTAGGAGTGATATAAAGAAAACAATAAACCCTAAGTGAACAAGCGCAAGCAATCAGTTTAATTTAACCTAATCTATCTTAGACTACAAATTCCCAATCCACTAGTATAGTATAGTGGCAAACTCCGTTCTTAACTAAAGTTGTGAAAAACAATCAAATTTCACCTTCGTAACGCCACAACAGTTTCTCCGTTCCTTCTATTTTTACAATTACAAAACCTTGACTTTATATAGACAAACTAATCTTCATATCAGGGTTTCTTTTTGAAAGTTATGGCTGGGAATTAACGCGAATGCTAGCCCAAAGATTTCTCTAAGAGGATTAGTGTGAAGGTCGCGTAAAGCAGGAAATGAAAAACCTTATAATGCCTAAGTTTTTTTTTTATTTTAAAAAAGCAATTTTAAGTCAGTTTTACTAAAAACACCATTAAAATTTGCAGAAAATTTAATCCAGCAATATTCAAGCAAATGGAGTTTACTGAATATCTTAAACACGAAAAATATCCTAACCACCATTTCAACAACAAAATTTGGCATTTGATATTCTAGACAAAACGGTGACACATTACCCTATTTCTGAAATCCAATCTCTCTTTATATTCCCGAAAACACTTAAGAAAATGCACGGTCAACATTTCAAAACAGCTAAAAGTTGGTAAAATTTCATTAATGCCCGCGCACGAATAAATCACTTGGCGATTAATTATTTTCCGACAAATGTAGCCCTTGAAAACTCTGGCACACAATCAACTCTGCATTTCAGCAAATGCATTTGTAAAGGAGTTAATATCGTACTCCTGTGTCTCTTTTGACGACCGGCAAAGCAACTCATCAAAAGCGACTTTGTTTCCGTACTCATCGATACCGCCCGATGACAAAGTGCTCGGAAGGACTGTAATTAAGTCCAAAAGGAATGAGAGATTGCTTTGAGAACGTTATCATTTACGGAAGGGGTTGGCGTTAATCCCATTAAACGACAGGATGCTTGTAGGGAATCGGAATGCAAGTACTCAGATTAGTTTTTTGTGTTACAATCTAGCGTGGGCGTTCTAGATGTCCTAGGGATGTTTATTGAAGCGCATATTCGGGGTATTCTAGGGGAAACTGGTACGGTGTCGTTGGTTTTGAAAATGCTTAAGAATATGCTGAAGTAGTTAAATGGTTATTGTGAAAAATAAAACTTTTGCTATTCTATTTTGTTATAGTTTGTTGCTTTGGCTGTAGTTAAGAATCATTGGATGTATAGTTAATAATTATTAAGATTAATGTTATTTACGTAAAATATCGTTCTGTTTCAGTGCGTAAGGTACACCCCCGCATTCCAAGGGATCCAAAGCCTGCCTGACGTCATGTACGTACCCTTTGGAAAATCTGGTTTGGGGCCCACACCCTAACTTTGCTGGGAAGGAGGGGGATATAAGGCTCTAATATATTACTTTACAGGGTTACGCAACACTACAGGGTATGTTCTATAGTTTTATAGAATAAAAGCATCAAGATATACTCTTTCAATTTATAGATAATGTCCTTTTCATTAAATTACATTTATAATTTCCTTTTTTTTATATTTCTTTTTGTTAGATCATTTTTCGTTCATTGTCTTTCAATTAAACTTAATTTTTAATTTAAAAAAATTACATGCAGAAATTTAAGAATCTTTTAACAAGAAAATTAGTATGTTTCGTTTCCATAAAGTGATGAATCTCTTCAATGCTTCAATAATTTAATTTTCAAACAAACTTTGTGTTAAGTAAGCACCTCTTTACACGTATACCAGGGATACTAAATTGTTGTGCGTGGACCCCTGGGGGTTCACGAAGGTCTCTCCCTTAATGTTCTCATTTTAACAGATTCTGAAAGACCTTATAGAAAAATTGAATTGTGTCATTCTAGACTAGATCGCTAAATTGAGCCCCAGTAAAAATGTTTGCTAGAACATGTATTTCGATCAAGAATATTAATTCAGATTTTTTGCTGTTTGTTACTCCATAATCATTACTAAAACGCAATATTTTAAAAAAATATATAGAAGAAACAAATGTGCAAAAATTCAGAAATAAATTCGCACAGCACGCCAATACAATAACGATTGCACCCATCTTGATTTCCCTTATGAAATTGTGTTTGTATTATTTATTTATTTGCGCGTAAATTATTTATTTGAAACTGCATTTTGTATTATTTTTGTATAAGTATACAGTAGAACCTGTTTTTGTGTGATAAATGAGAACCGCATAAAAATAAACGCACTAAAAAGTATTAGACAATTTCATAAATTCTTACATATAACCAACAATTTTGTGGAAATACTAAAGAAAATTTTTTATGCGGTGGAAAGAAACCGCATAAAAAAAGTCACAATTAGAACATACGCCAATTATTTACGAAATTTATGAGAAAGTACTTCCATAACAAAATACATGATTAAATTGCACATGGAAACATTTTTAAAACATTTAGTTTTTCAGTGTATACATGGAGAAGTTTTCAAAATACACATACATAATTTACTGCTACTCATCGTAATCAAAGCAGTCGTCTCTCTGTGATGGATAAGTTCAAAATCGCTTTCGTTACTTGAAGATACAATTTAAATTGGTTTATTTTTGGCACCATAAAATAAGAGATAATGGTACCACGACGAAGGTTGGTTGGTCAGTTGCTTGTAAATGTCAGGATAACCAGATATGCATGATCGAAGCTATTTTTAAAATTCCTTACGCCTTTCGGAATCGGCATCTATTTTAAGAAAATGCTTTTCTAATTTGTTGGAAAGCTGTATCCCTGCAAATATTTTATTTGCTCTCAAAGCTTCTTGTCCGTTTTCATAATGTATCAAATTATTGATAATGTTACTATCATTGAAAGTTTCGTTTTCAATTAAGTGCGGGCTGTTGGCGCGTTGAGAGAAAGCAACTGAACGTGTATTGTCAGGAAACTGTTTATAACAAATGAACAGAACGTATGAAGTGTATATGTACATTACAGTGGTGTAACGTACAAACCCGCAACCCCTGCCTCGCGGGGGAGTCCAAGACCTTACATAACGCCTAGTACGTTTTTACCCAATTTATAAAATATTAAAGTCAAAATCTGACTCTCTCTTTGAAGGTGGTACTTAACATTTTCCTGTCGACACTGGTTCATTGATAGGAAACATTACAGTGGCACCAAAGCCGTTAAAAGTCAAATACCGTATAAAAACGATCGCATAGGAAAAACACGCGGAAATAAAATCCCATAAAAAAGGACCGCACAAACACAGGTTCTACTGTGTTACATGTGACACATGTTACTGTCAACAGGTTACATGTTTACTGTTTTCTTAAAGGGAAAAAACAAATGTTAAAACAAGTTTGCATAAATAGCAAAGGCAGTCTTAAGATATTGAGGAACTTTTAAATTAGGGAGGGAATATTGGGAGTCAGGGAGGGTATTCAAAATTTGGGGGGGGGGTCTGCGATATTAAGACGATACATAAAGGGGCCCATCAGCGATCGAAAGTTTAAGGACCGCTGCCTGAGTATTTCACTTCCATAAGTGGCTTACCCTATGACTTTAGAACTGTGACGCGGTTTATCCTAACATGTACCTTAGGTATGTTTATCGCTTCAAATCATAATTCAAAATTTCGAATTCCATCACAGTCATCCTAACGTTGTACTGCTCCCATGTTAGCATTTCCAAGGGTCTCAAATATATAACATTGCAGGCTTTTGGATGAATTTAGGGTTGTAATTGAGCATTTACAGCTACAAATTATTATCACTAGACCTTCTACATCTTATATTATTATCACTAGACCTTCTACATTACTATGTTCAATCATTTCACCCATTATTGTATCAAGCATGCAAAGCATCTTAATCCTTTAGGAAATTAAAAATTTTTTTTCTGTTAAGACATAATTCAAAAGTATAATATTCTTCCTTATCTTTTATTGAAATAATAATAAATGAATAATAAAAATAAACAATTATTTTTTTTAAAAAATTGCATAAAATCAAAAAAAATTGTTGTTTATTGAAATAAACACTTTGCATTCTAATAAAATTCAGTATTTACTAAATATTGCGACTGCACACTGCTACGATACAAATTCCTAACAGGTTTCAGATTTTTTATAATTTTAACTTTAAACAAGTTTGAAATATAAAGAAGTTTTTAGATAACATCACAAACCAAAAATAATTATTTATTACTTAACTGAATAGGTGTTGATCCATATACAGGATACTAATTTAAAACGATAGATTATCCTAAAATAGTTTCCAGCGCATTGAAGATTAACTCATTAACTTCGCGTGATATATTAACTCATTTTTATGATTTAGTGTCAAAAAGTATCCCCATCTTGTAAATTAGGGTTTGGCTATTCTAATGTTTCAATCACATTTTCGGTAGAAAGAAAAGTATTTAATACTTACCTCTTTGTCCTCGATACACGGGAAGGAAATAGGGAAGCTTGAATGGTGGAGGTAATTTTACGAAAATGGGCATGGCTCCGGAATTTTGGAGAAGATCCAAGAATCAGTTACATATCTCGAAAAGAAGAACACAATGTTCTGACTATAAATAATAGCTCTTTATTCTTTCTAGCTGATGTGTTTCGTCATTTGCATTACAAAAAATGAAATAGTGCAAAAGAAGCTATTGAACAGATAAATTAAAAAAGTATACATAATTTTTTCACTTTGATGTACATTCTTAAGTTATTCAGAAATGCCTTATTATGCAACGTAAGGAAGATATAGCATAATTTTAAAATTTCACAAAGGAGAATTTTTTGTAATTTACTGTTGATTCTTTATTTTTGATCTCTAAATAACATAATTAAATCTGATTGACAGCAATTGCTCAATATTCTACGTAAAATATTTCTTCATTAGATGTAAAACCTGCTACAGCTACAGTACATGGAAATAAAAGAACCTACTAAGAAACTAAAGAAATAGACGAAGCTGATGTGTGTGTCTTGGAAATTATACTGCGATGACGGTCAATTGAAAGAGGATTAGATGGGAAGACACTCAATGATTGTAGTTGCAGAGGATGGTAAAAATAAGATCTTATCCATGTGCTTCTCACAATCAAGCTAATCCTCTCTTATATAGTACGATTACAATAACTCCCCAATGCTTACGGTAGGATTTCTGGTAAAATGAAAAACATTGACAATCTCGTAAATGTTGGTCTGACCCTTCTGCAGCGGAATAAAATAGATTTCTAACAGCGATGGAAGGTCCTTTAAGGGGAATGCGAACTTTGAAAAAGCAAATTTTCACTTCGGAAAAGAATACAACAATACTCCGAACTTACGCAAAAGGTTGGATTACCCCGCGTAAGTTGGGGTATAATTTCATATACAAATACATATAAATTATTCTCAATAAAATTCAAACGTCACAGTTTGATAGCGGGAGCCGCCACTAGGTGGTGCCACCAATGAAATGGCTCCTTGGCTTGGGGACTTGCCGTGTCTGAAAATAGTTTAGCCACCAAAATGCTGCCCATTGGAAACAAACAACCTAACAGTGCGGTGTTTCAAAAGTATTCAATTTAGGTTTTCTGAATCGTTCTTATATTACTTTTATGTTTTGAATAATCATTTGAATACATGTTTAAGCACACTACTTAACTCAGAGGCGCAACAGCCCATGAGGGCCAAGGCCTTCTGTTCCACCTCATTATGTCTGACCTTATGCCCTGATATTCATGAGCAGATGTTCTGGTCAGGTGGTCAGTCTGTTGCGAAACCCCCAGTAGTAAGTTCCCAAGCAAACTTAGTTCTTATCAATGATTTAGGGTTTTACTTAAAATAGGGTAAACTCACACAGTTTAATCTGTATTCAACTGCCAAAAATAAACATTAACTCTAAATATTTTTTGAAGTAAAGAAAAATTTCTTGATTCATTAAATAACGCATTTATTAAATGCAGCGTTGAAAGCTTAGTAATAAAGGTAATTTCATTTATTCTGAAATGAATTTAAAATGCCAAAGCATTCACAAGTAAAGAAGATCTAAATGAAATAAATGAAAGAAATATATTGACAATTTTTTAAAATTTCTGATTAATATTAATTTTTATATATTTCATTGAGAGCGGCAAACATAAAAATGTTATAATGAGAAAGATAAAAATTATATTACTATCAAAAGGGTATTTTGAAATATCAAGATGCATTTTGTAAGATAGATATATTTTTTTTTTTTCATTTGGCGTGTAGCATCTGCAAAATGTACACTCTTTTTTGAATTAAGTTTAATTAATTTTTTGCTTGATCTTATTACTATGAATTCGAATTAATGATTTACGGCACATGATACATATATTTTCTTGAATTAAAATTGCTTTTAAATGTTTACTGTTTTTCTTTAATTTATACAGTAAAGTTAATATTTTAATCATTAAAATATTATGTATTCCTTACATAATAATTCCTTTAAAAATAGGCTCATTAAGCGAAAATTTTATTGCATCTGTAATCCTAACTATCACGCAAGCGTGCACGAGATTTTTATAATTTGTAAAATACGGTAATGATATAATAAATTTAAATTATTTTTTCCCACGGTAATCATTTTTACAGTATATATTTAATTTTAATAAAATATGTTTTTATCAATGGTTATCACATCCAATTACTCTAAAGGATCATTTATCATTAGTTAGTAAATGCATTATAAATGGGAATTAAGTAAAAAATTAAATTTAAAATGTTAACATTGATAGTAAATTATTTATTAAATAATAAATAACAATATTAAGATTTAAATGTTGTTTTTTTACCTATTAAAAGTTTCTTCTTTAATAATAAAATATTTAAACACTGAACCATTTGAAAAATTTGTTCGATAGTTGAGATAATTTCATTTCTAATCATATATTCATTCGTATAAAATGAATTTTTTTTACTCTATCACGAGATTTGTGCGTCATAGGATTAACCAGCTGATTTATAATTTGAATAATATGAAATTAAGGTATCCGACTACTTGCGCGGTAATTTTTTTTAAAATAAAGATATGGGATTTCAGATTGTGAATAAATATTGTGAATTTCAGATTAATTTAGTTCATTTTTAGAAAAATATGATAAAATTAAGAAATTATTATTACTGAAATGGGAAAAAATTGGTCAACGTTTACAAAAAATTACATAACGGGGCTCATTCTGTACTTAAAGTTTATGAACAAATTTTAAACTTTTTAATTCTGAGAGGGATGTGTTGCTATGTCATTTGTTTATGAAATGACCTTTATGATAATAGATATTTTAATTTTTACAAAAACAAGAATACTTTTTCTTAGTTATTATACGAAATTGCTTAAAGAAACTGTGATTATATTCGCACAAGGGACTGTAAATTTTGTAATGAAACAGTGATTGATAAATGTGAAAGTTAAAACACTTCTACTATTATACAGAACATGCACAAAAAATTTCAGTTAACTATTTTCAAAACTTTCTGAGCAATCACTGACCCCGTTTGAGCATTTTCGAAAAAACACGTTTCGAGTAAAACGCGTTTTAAAATATGACATCATCTTGCTTAAAGTAATGACATCTGATTTTACTAAAACACTTGTAGTTTTTGTTCTAGTGAAAATAATAAACTTGATATTTTTATGAAGGTAATACGATGACCTATAAAATAAAACCATAAAGGAATTTGTCAACTTTTGACAAAATTCACAATTTTAGGGTGGTCAAATATCTTAATATAAACAATAATTGTATGATATTTTTCGTAGAATGTCTTTTACAAGGTTTGTAAATAAATATAACTAAGGTAAACTACAAATAAATCAAAATACGCTAATATCAAAAATCACAGATACATTTTATTATCATGTTGGACGATTTTTAAAATCATAAAATAAACTTCGAGAAGTTCTACAACTCGTTTAATCAAACATACTTGTACATAAATGTATAGACACAGAAGTGACGCGTAGTGATACAAATCCTAAAAAATAAGCCATGGGGAAAAAAGTGTTTTTACAGCATCGTCTCAAAAGGCTTTATTGCAACAGTGTTTGCGATGAATAACCAAAACTGCCACCATCAATAGTAGTACAAACTCATCAACAATGATGGAAGGATCGGCGAACATTCGTAAGAAGCCAGCAATTACTTGTACTCTTACAGCCCGCAAATCATAGTTGGGTAGCGAATTTCTCAGTATACTCAAATGGAGACTCATAAATGAAAACCTTCTACTGCCATCGTAAGAAGTCCGGAGGCCAGGATTGCCATCAAACTTATCCACCCCATTGAATTCATTGCACCCCTAAAATAGTATCTAGGTAATTGTGGACATAAACAATATATAAACCAATATTGTGGTATATATTGTAGACCTGCTTATAGATATTTTCCGCTTTTATACTCTCCCGTTACTGCAGATATCACAGGCAAATATGACATTTTCTTGCTGATTCATCATATCAAAGAAAATAAGACACCTACTGACTTTAATGTCATTGAATTTGTCCATTTTGTAATCAGTCATGGTCAAGGACTAGTGGTCAACACTGTTGAGTCGAGAACTCGAGTCCTGATGCCACTGAAGTCCAGTCGTTTAGAGGGTTAAGTTGTCTAGCCTTTAATTCTTACCGTTAGCGTTAATTGGAGAGGAAGTGCTACCTCAAGTGTTGTCTTCATCACCAAACCGAGGCTCAAATTACGCCAGTACCCTTGTATTTGCTTTATTGTGTAGTGTTAGTAAGCACACTCATTCAAAAATTCTATATGTTTCATCGAACGTTTTGAACAAAAGTTGTATCACATTAAAATTTTAAAAAGAACATATAAAAGTTGTTAATAATATCAAACTAAATCTGACGCAATCCGGAGGTTGCAGGGATAAAAGGGTTCGGGCAAGAAGCAGACATTGTTTTAAAAACTAATGATTCTTTTGTTTAGGATTTAACACTTTATGAGCAATTTAGTACTAATTCAATAACTTTGAGAGCAATTTTAATCTAAATTTAAGATTATTTAAAATAACTTTGTGACGGATCTATACGGTTCCTTCCACTAACTCCTTGGGGTTTTCTTTAGGGAAAGAATTCTTTCAACCAACTTTCACCACCGAAGGTAAGAAAACATGATTATGCAAATGAAGTTTATTATGTAAATTCTGTATTCGCGAGTTTTGAGAGTTAGTGAAGGGAGGATCGTGAGTTATTGAAGTGAGAATCTAAGATTATTTAAGTGAGAATTGAAGATATACAAAGTGAGGATCACTCGGATGTGAGCTAAACAAGACAGCTGTTAGTGTTTAAGGCTTCATCTGTAGGTTTCTGACTGACAAGAGTTCAGGTATTGTGCGTATTATACAAATAGAAGTTATAGAGTAAATTGTTAGTGCGACGAGGTAAAAACGAACTTGTATAAGTTATCGTAGGAATATAATTGAATGTCCGTAAATATTATGCCCACGTTCTCTGGTCTTACCTCAGTCTTCTAAGTGTTGATCAAATTTATCTTAATTGGATTATATTGTGTCTGTGTTGAATATTGTGACAAATAAAAACAATTTTAGTGGATCATGTCGTCTGATGAATTAGTTCCTCCTACACATCTCGCTGGGTTTGGAGGGGAAAAGGAATGATACTTCTTTAAAACTTGTCAAGTGATCCTCAAGCGGATAAAGACATAACTCCTTGAACTGCCGCAGCCTTTTTAAAATCAACTTCTATATTTCTTCCACTGCCCTGAATGGATGTTATAATTCAGTACTAAAGTCAGTATGAACAACTTCTTATTTAGAATTCCCGTTCAACGATTAACCTCACACTCATTGCTAGGGTTTAAATAACATTTACGTTAGCATAAAATCGAGTCATCTCTACGGAAAGCGGTTTTTAAACTCAAATCACAGTTAAAGAATGGTTTATCCAAGGAGATTAGTGGACGCTCCGTGGATAGAGCCCGTCACAAATTAAAATATACATAATATAATATAAAAAGGAATATTGCCACAAACTTATTGAATATCTAGTTTTGAAAAGTAAGAAATGCCTCAACATCTTAAAATATATTGCTGATAAGAATTGGGGAGCTGAATTGGGTTACGCTCAACCTTACTTATTTCACGCTCATTCGCCTGATTCTTGAATACGGATTTCCTAATTATCGTTGCGCCTCTAACTCTGTTCTGAAGAAGTTAGAGCAAGTCCAACTGTGAATAATGCTCGTATCATCACTGCTCTGAAGCATAGTTGCACTTAAAACACTGTTCTTTTTAAGGCAGATTCTATTACATAGACAGATTGGATTGGTCAAGTACTTTAACAAACTTTCTAGCTTCGGCCAAAAAACCAAGTGTCTAAGTATCTGAATAACTGGGTAAACGGACAAAGGCTACAGAAAAAACGCCCTTTCAGCCAAGTTGAGTTCCAGAACTTTCTTACTGGAGAAGTATAGAGCCATCATCTTCTCTACAATGTAGCTTGAATCCTTCGGAGTGATTCTCCAGTGCCTATTTCTACTTGAATTTAAGTTTACCCGCCATTAAAAAAATTCTGCCTCTAGCCATCTTTGACATTTAGCATTGGAGATCATCAATGATGCAATAAAAATTTATTCTGATGGTAGTAGAATAACTAACCAGACCGGTAGTAGTATCTATATATATCGATATGTCCAGTAATAAAACGCAATCCAGATTTCTGCTTACTTTTCAGAAGTGAACTAATATCCATTGGCGCTGGACTTGAGGCCATTCTATCTAAGAACAGAATTACGGTATCTTTGGATTCTCTCCGATAGCCTTAGTTTACTTCAACATCTTTACAAATGGTTTATTTTTGGAGACAAAATCAGTGTCTCCGTCTTACACAAACTGAAACATATATCGGAGCACCATGATATTAATTTTCAGGGGATCCCATCTCACGCCGAACTTTACGGCAATGAAATGGCCGAAAAACTGGCAAAGGAGGGATGTAATCTTCTAAAACTCCCTCCACATTCGCCCATACCTTTCTGCAATTATACTCGTTCAAAATAATCTCAAAATTTGGTGGAGTAGAACGTTATTCCCAATCGTCATTGTTATGTGGGTAGACCCGGTCTTATCCTAGCCCTCAAATGTGACAGTTGCTCCTAGCCTACAATCTCTCGTCTCTTGCTAGTGGTCACATCAAGTGCCTCTCATTATGAGCGAACAAAAAAGATCTTCCCCATTTGTGCAACGTGTCAAGATCACCAGGCTTCCTCCGAAGACATAATGATTTGCATGGATCTCACAAGCAAAGATCCTTTCTTGTGTTGGACTTTTTGAGAGTCAACGATTTAATTGATCTTGTCTGATTTCGTCAGACCCTGGAGGATTAGCAACAACAACCGAAAGGAATATTTATATGAATTACTGTATATGATTTAAATATTTTTTAAATTGTTACTATTGTTTTAAACTTTTTTTCTTTAACTAGTAATAATCTCATTATTAATCGATGATGCTGATAACCAATATTAGCAATAATCCTTTATTACATAAAATATTAATTTAGGTTAATTGTTTTCAACTTAGTGAACTGAAATACTCAACGAAGATAAAAAAAAAATGTATTCAAAAGATAAACTAATGCATCTAGAAATTAGCAAATAAGAAAATTCCACTTTATTTCCGTACAACATATTTTCCTTTTTGTTAGCTAATAATGTGCAAAGTACCTTTATAATAAAAACAACCCTTTTATTCTAAATTTATGATTCAGTGAATAAAAATGTCTATAAAGAAAACAGAAAAGCACTTTCAAAGGGAAGAAATTATTTGCTGTATAATGTTTTGCACTTTTCTGCTTCTTGAACGACCGCTTTAAATTGCAAAAACTATTTTTTGATACCGTTTGTTTGACTCACAACGTAGTCATTTTGGAAATTTAATGCGATGATCTTCTCAGAATTGCTATACAAGGATCATAAAGAAAATAAATGACTGGAAAACACTGAAAGCATATGCGAGAATACATTTTGTGTGTATATTTTAGCACTCATAAATAGGATCGTTAGTTTTCTAGCTTTATTTTTGAGCACTACGATTTTATTAAGGGAAATTGTGGTTGGGCACACATTTTTCACTTATAAAGCGTGTATGAAAATTAAAAGTTTTGTTATTAATATTGGTGAGATATTTTATGGTATCTTTTAAAAAATACATTCAATAATTCTTTTAAGAAGAAATTCGAAGATATACTAAGTATGTCATTGTTTTAATTGTTTCGTGAAAATTTCTTTTATTTGCTACATGTATTTGTGCAATACATCAATACGTTTATCTGTCCAATAGTATGATTTCATCTCTTGATGATATGCAAATCACAAATTATTTAGCTTATAATGATAAAAATATTGTTTTGAGATAGAAATATAAGTGTTCGATTATTTAGTATTCTATTTTTGAAAACAAACATGATATTCAAATAAGCAAGTATAAAATATAATTAAAAATGTTCACAAACCATATTAAGCAAATAAAAATAAACGTTACAACTTGCTGGATATTTCAAATGAATAAAATAAATAAATTATACATTTTGTTTTAAAGAATAGTTCATATAACATCTGAAATTTTAGTGTAAAATTTAAATTTTCGAATCGTTCTTTTTGATGTCACTTTTGTATTTCATTTTCTATGAATAATAAAATTCAAAATTTTTTTTAATATTCTATATAATTTAAATAATAAAATTTTAGTCGCCAATTAATTATAGTAACATTTTAATAAAATGGTGTTTAATGATAATATTTTACTAACGTTTAAATTATTTATTTAAAATATTCAAAGCAAGCATTTTGTATAAAACTATTTGTCTCCAAACAGTCAATGTTAAAAACTCAAAATGCCCCATGAAAAAATTCTGACTGTTGATAATTAAAAAACTCTCAGAACTCTTCTATGTAAAAATTCTTTATGAAACTAATTCATGACGTTAAGTACATGAAAAATCCAATCACTTAGTCTACATTGAATTTAAAATTGAAATTAGACTTGAACTTGTTGTTCTATTTGTAAAATTTAGATAGAACAATTTCATAATTTGGTAAAAATGCTCAAGTATTAAGGTTCTTCAAAAGGTTGTTCCGAAATCGTTTTAAAAATATTATTTTATAATAGCTGCACTTTTAAATCGAGTGTATTTTGATTTCTTTTGTTCGTCATTATTCGTGACAAATATGTACTTTTTATTAGAAAGTTTCTGTAAAAAGCAAAAATTTGCAACAGCAAATCACGTGAACTACATGGTTGGAAATGCTTGAGTGAAACTTACCATATGACAATGACGTCACAGGAATTCAGTCCATTGCTGAATATTAACAAAACTATTATTCTTGCTTTTTATATTCAGTATTATTTTAATAAAAAATAAAGAAAATGGAATCCTAAAAGTTAAGAAATTAAAATGTATTACTTAATACATTAGAGCATGTTTTTGTGCGGTCCTTTTTTTATGCGATTTTATTTTTGCGTGATCTTTTCTGTGCGATCTCTTTTTATGCGGTATATGAATTTCAACGGCTTTGGCGTCACTGCAGTGCTTTCTATCAATGTACCAGTGGCAAAACAGAGAATGTTAGCCACTCTCCCTGCAAAGTCAGGTTTTGCCTTAAATATTTTAAAAATTAGGTAAATATGCACAAGGCGTCAGTCATACCTTGGCCTCCTAGAGTCACAGGGTTGCGGGGGTGTAAGTTACGCCACTGTGTTGTACATATATACACAAGATACTCTCTTCATTTGTTACAAACAGTCTCCCGACAATTCACGTTTAGTTGCTTTCTCTCAACGTGGCAACAGCATGCGCTTGATTGAAGACGAAACTTTAAATGACAGTGACATTATTAATAATTTCACAGATTATGTAGACGGACAAGAAAAACGAGGTTCTTTGATATCGTATAAAATATATGCAGGGCTACAATTTTCCAACAAATTCGCGCGCGTGCAAAAAGCATTTTCTTCAAATAGATACCAATTCCGAAAGGAGTATGAAATTTCAAAAAGAGCTTCGATCACGCATATCTGGTTATCGTGACATTTACAAGCAACTAACCAAACGACCTTTGTCTCAAAAACTTATTTCTTACGTTATGGTGCTAAAAGATAAATCAATTGAAATTGTATCTTCAAGTGACGAAAGCAATTTTGAACTAATTCATCACAACATGAGCGCTTTGGATTACGATGAGTAGCAGTGAATTATGTATGCGCATTTAGAAAGTTTCTCCATGTATGCAATACAAAACTGAATGTTTTTAAAATGTTTCCATGTGTAATTTAATTATTTATTTTGTCATGGAAGTACTTCCTCAAAAATTTCGTAAATGATTGGCGTATTTATTAAGTGCGACTTTTTTTTATGTGGTCCCTGTCCACCGCATAAAAATTTTTCCCGTAGTATTTCGATGAATGTGTTTGTTATGTGTAAGAATTTATGAAATTTTCCAATATTTTTTTCGGAGGTTATTCTTATACGGTCCTGTTCGGTGCGGT
This sequence comes from Trichonephila clavata, assembly GCA_019973975.1. Classification (NCBI taxonomy): domain Eukaryota; kingdom Metazoa; phylum Arthropoda; class Arachnida; order Araneae; family Nephilidae; genus Trichonephila; species Trichonephila clavata. Next base: position 27,857 of record BMAO01028537.1, on the reverse strand, counting down.
ACCGCACAAAAACCGGTTTTACTGCATTCACATTTAAGTACATGCATTCTTCTTATTTTTTTAAATCATTAAAATAATGCAAAGCCAAATGTTTTTAAATGCAAGGAATAAGAAGAAACAAATTTAAACTATCATCAACTAGAAAAAGTAATTTTTCAACCTTATTCCTAATTCATTTGCTTTTCTGGAAGAACTATCTCGTTTCACATTAATTAGTTTTATCGATGCAAACCTCGAAGAAGTTATTCTGTTATAATGTTTCAGAAATGACTTGGCCTCCTTAAAGCTCCGATATCCATTAGCAATTAAAGTGGTCGATACAGAGCACTTAATAATGTGTTGGACTCATTTAGAAATGTTAGTTACGACTAATTGGGGAGGTGGGTTGCTGTGACTTTTCTCGTGGATGGCATCAATTTTTATGAGGAAACCTTTAAATGGACCTGGAGTTTCTAATTTTCCATTTCATTGCACAACATTTCCGATTTCATGAAGAATGATATTATTTTTATTGATTTTCCATTTGATGATCTATTGTTGCTCGATCCGAATGCAGTTTGAGTTATTTACGTCCAAATTACTTCATTAAATAAAAATTAGTCTCGGAATCACGTAATTTGAATCATTTGTTTTACGAAACAAAAGTTCTTTAAAAGATATTACAAAATGCTTCATGGTTCCAGGTACAAATTTTCAGAGCCGTTGAAATAGATGACGTGATTCTAAATGATCACCAAAGGCTTTATTTGGAAACCATTTGAAGTAGAATTTTTATAGATTACATTAAGAAATGCGGGGCGTTCACCGAAGTCCTTGACATAATTTCATAGTATTATCTCTATTCTATTTCTATATATAGAATGGAATAATTTCCATGTATTAGATAAAAAAAACGTGATAATGATTCTATCAGCAGAAATAAGTTACCTGAATTTTTCCGTACCGATTAAAACATTCGATGAAATCTTGGTGAATGCAAATATAGTTTATTACAGTAACGATATATTTCCATTGCGTTTAATAATAGTCCGTAGAAAATCTGAAGCATCATTCATAATGGGCTTATCTGTGTTACTATTTTAATATTTTTTTATTGCAACAGGATCTAACGTTTGGGAAAACAATTATCATATATTATTCATGATAGTGTACAGAGACAAAAGGATCATTTAAATATTCAGCATCGCAGATTCTAGACCCAATGTTGGGATCTTACGAATATTAATTTCCTTTTGTGAAATTTACAAAGTAACGCTACAACATTTTGACTTTTGACAATGAGTGTGGTTGTGGGAAAGCTTATAATTAAATAAAATTTCATACAACATCCGAAATTTTTTAAAAATAGTAATTAAAATTTAAATTCATCCCGGAAACCAGCTGGGTGGCGTCCGGGCCTTCGAACCTAAGGTTGCGGGTTCAACCCCGGCCGATGTCGGTGGATTTTCATCATGCAGAAAATCGACAGCATCCACATGTATGATTATACGTCATGTTAAACATCTCTAGTGTCTATTTGGCGTGGGTGCTCTCGGCAAAATTAATTCCTAGAACAGGTTTACACATCGTAAAGAGCTCAGGTGCTTCCCTCTGGGGAGGAACCTGGGCGTCAAAATTACTTGCGGTAATTGGTATCGCCTATAGGGTGCCGTGCTAAAAAGTGATACCAGCTCTTGGGGAATGTACTAGGTCTTCAAAGTTTAAAATGCCAATGCGCAGCCCCATTAGGAAAAAAAATTCTTCCCGAAATTGAGGTGAAAGAAAAATATATGCGCATCGCATTACTTATACAATTTCTTCTGTACATTTCTTTTGTTTAAAAATTACCATCGTTTGTTGCTGATACATGAGATTTGTAAGCTCTAATTTGAAACTCTTAGCCCCCCAAATTTTTTTTTAAAAAATCCGCAAATCACGTATTTATTTTTCTTTGAAGTGCCAGCAAAGTGTTCCTCCCTTCTACCCCCCCCCTCCCTTTTTTCGGTCTAAAAATAAAAAGGAGAGAAAAAACACGTCTGACGTGGGAAAACTTATAGAAAATTTAAAAAAAGGGAATTTTGTCACAAAACTATATAAATCAACAGGGAGTGCTGGAAGGAAAAAAAGAAGAGGAAAAACGTTATCCACTCAAAAAAAGCCCGTGAAACACCGGGTTACGTATAACTAGTACATACATAATAACTACAAATTTTGATTATTAGAATTATTTTAAAATTTAACACATATTTTAATTTGCTCAGTTATTTAAAACTAGTTTAATTAAAACTGAATCGTAAGACATGTAATTGCAAATAATTTTAGGCATATGCCAGGACGTAATGTCATTTCACCAAGAACATGAAGTCACATTGATAAATAGGATTATTTGATAAAAAAATATTTTTTGCACTTGTGTATCTGAAGTTCATTTGACAATTTGAGACTAGAAGCAGTATGAAATATATGAATTAGAATTCAAATCACATACATATCGCCTACATTTGTAAATACACTTTGTTGCAGAAAGTGACAAATACATTTATCTTGTTTTATTGCCTAATAATGTTATGGTCAGGTTACGTGATACTTATACTAATTCTGTAATACAAGCTGTGTACAGTCTCTTATGGAAATACATATTCACAGTACACAGTTCCGATGTCGTACACGGCTTGAATGCCAGAAGAGAATCATTCCAGAATAATAATTGCATGTTCTTCTTTGTTTGTAATCTTTAAATGAAAAAAAATTATCTTCTTTCATAGAAATATACTTATTATTATACAACATGAAAATTAGAAGGGATATACTTATATTTAAAAGAGAATTTTCCCCAATTTAGTAGATATCAATGGGTGACTTTGACTATTTTGATATTTAATGTCAGTTGAATTAGAATGCACATATAAAATTGGTTTAAGAGTATTATAACAAGAAAAAATATTTTAACGTCATTATTTTATTTGGCAAAAAATGAAAAAAAAATAACATATTTTCAAAACAGTCTCCTTTTATGAAAAATTCTTCTATAATAATAATTTCTTACGTATAGCTGGGTCCTCTAAACAGAGAATGAACGAGGTGTTTTTAAATATATATCTTAGAGAGGTGGATTTATTCATATTTTAATACATCAGAGTAGTGAAAGTTTAACAAAATACACTGTTTATTACTTTAATTGTTAGTTATTGTGAAAAAATGTATATTTTTCAAAACTCCTAGATCATCAGCTCGGGTATAGAAGTTCTAGTTATATATAGGCAAAACGTCGTTATTTTACAAGCAATTTTCTTAAAACTAGAATGATTAAAAAATTAGTCATTCTTTCTTCATTTTTTGCAAAAATATTACATTTAAATATTTTTTTCTTGTATTATTCTTAAAACATCTTTTATGATCCTTATGTATATTTTAATTCAACTAACAATAAGTATTAGAAATTTATTCTTTTATACGCTTTTTCAAAATCATTGTTCGGAATGGAATCAATTCCCTTGTATCATAGTATCTTTTTTTCCCTTTTTTTTAAATAAGCAAATTTGTTGTAAAAGTGGATTTGGGGGCATTTTTTTTCTAATTGTTTCCTCCAGTTTTCAGATATGCATTGAAAATATGATGAATTTTTGCAAGTAATGTAATTTTGTTATATATGAAACGGAAATTGACGTAAATTATAATACAATCTGAAACCATTGAATTTTCCCATACTTTGTTTTATTTTATGATATTTTATTAGTTATTTTTCTTGTACGGACTTAATAACTTACTTGAAAAAAAAGTGTAATAGTACACTTGTAACATGGAATGCTCTATGCATCTTTTTTATTGCATTAAGGGGACATAATACGATTTACGCAAAAACTTTTAATTTCAGAATTTTCAAATTTTTTTTGGTTGTCTCCTTTGTGTGTATCATATATAAAGCAGACTTTGTGCTCAAAATTTCATAAAAAAATAGTCATTTAATTTTTTAGGGAAAAAACTTAAAATTTTTGAAGTGATTTTCCTACAAAAACTTAAGTACATGCATGAAATCTGATTTACAAGTACGTCATACTATGCATAACAAAAGTTAGTATGATTTTTGTGATAACATGATTGTCATTCGCACAATACTTCTTTTTATGAATGCTTATTGAAAATTCCTTAAAACAATGTATAAATTCTGAGTTCAAATATTTTTTTTAAAAAAATAAGTATTGCTTATATAAAAGCTCCGATTCAAAAATGCATACCAACTTTTGTTACATGTACTATTGGCAATAAGCAAAACAAATTTAAAACATTAGACGCAATAGAAAAGAGCCTTAGAATTTTAAAAGAAGACAAACTAGTTTTTTTTTATCTTTCTGAGCTAAGTAAATTTAAAGTTTTGATTTTTGCCACAGGGATGTGAATAAAAGCGAACGTACAAGCTATCATATAATTCTGCTTATTTTAAGTTTAGAGCTATCAAATTTTGTGAAGTTATAGAAAAGTATATAAAGAATAATTTAGGCTAAAACATTAACATTTGATTTTTTTGACCGATTTTTGTTAATTGAATCGTACTGTTTTCCTTTAAGAGAAAGATTCACCATTGCACCGTTGAATCGTATTAAATGAAAGATATTAAACCTTATAAATTTCTTTTTCATTCATCATGTAAATATTATTAAAATATATCATTTTACTTTTATTCAGGATTTTCACAGATTAATGGGTATACATTTGACTACAATGATAAGAATTTCGTTACAATTTTACGAAGAATCGTTTACCATCGTTCATACTCTCCCTTGTAAATCTTATGCAAAATAAATAAAACAAAAGTCTTTCCAAACAAATAAATAATTTCCGTTTGTTTGAAGACAAACCACACTTTAAAATCAACTGATGCGTTAAACGGATAGTTATTAACTCCAACATATCCGAATCGAATGTTTCAACTCAACAACTGTTAATAGCGCTCTCGCTGCTACATCCATCACATAGATATTAAAAATTCAGCACTTCTCGCACGCTCCTCTGAGTGGAGATTCCGTTTTGATTCGAAATTCCCACTTCAGATACCTCCACTTAGAAATTTCATTCCCTATTAGCATTTTATGTAACATTGCAGCGAACAATTCCATGCATAATTCACAACCGCATACAAATACAGTGAAACACGTGATATAGGTTGAGAGTAAAGCACGCACGCTCTCCTAGATCAATTCAATCCTTTCCCGATGCATTGTTAAATTGCTTCCATATTTTGGAGATGATCTTTTAAATTTCTGGATGAAATAAAAGTGAGACTTATTAAATCCACATATATTAAATGAAGAAAGAGGCTCAGGAATTATTTTTTTTTCATTCCCGTAAATTATTTTAGATTGAATATGTGAAAAGAAACTGCGTAGGGTAAAAGTAGGAAAGTATTATTTCTCTTAATTAAATTATTCACTACAAATATAATTTTTTATCGTGTGCAGTAAAAATAATTATAAGAAAATGATTGGGGGTATGACGTCAGCCCGCGTGACCACTAACGTTAATATGGAGTGCACGACATCCCCTGAGTTAAAATAAATGAAGTTCTTTGCAATTTTGTTTTGTCTAAAATCTTAGAAAAAAATGGTAATAAACGCGTTATTTGGATTTAAACATCTTTGTTTTTTTTAAAAAAACTATTATTTTACTTTCTGTTTAGAAAATCTTTATCATACTTTTTGTAAAAACGTGTTTTTCTCTAAATTATATATGTACTGTTCTTAAAGTAGTGTCTTTATAATTTTTTTTTTTTTTACAAATTGCTTTCTAAAATCACCATTTTTTATTTATTAGAACGGGTGAGCGTTACCAAAGAGGAGAGTATAAATCGCCTGAATAATTTATAAACGAATAACTAAACTTCGAATTAAGTGTAACTATTCACTTCTAAGCAAAAGAAACAGCCTCAAACTTCAAATGTTTCTTTTGCTCAGCAGCGTTACTTCAATCTCAACAGTTAAAAATGTATTCCCCTCATTTTATGCGTAAATTTAAAATATTTCAAAAATTTTATCCACTCATTACATGATTCAATTATTCTTACAGTGCTAAAATATATACTGTACATGCGTGTATATATGATGAACATATTTTAAAAATAAGGGCTATTAAAATGTCACTTTTTTATCAAGAACGTAATTACGCTAGGCAAGGGATAGAATGATTTAATTTTGATAGAATGAATCTCTCAAATAATAACTATATACATACTTTTGCACAAAAAAAAAAAAAAAAAATCGAAGCATTATGAAACAAGTGGTTGTTTTCAAATATGTGTACATCTCATAAACATATAATAAGATGATAAAAATATCAAGACTATTGTGCCCATCCACGGCTCACGATTACAGTTTGAATGTTCAAATCACCATTTGGGGGAATCGCCCCTGGCGATAAATGCTTGTTTAAATCTCGGTAAAGAGAGATAGAGGTTCCTAATGTCATCCAGCGATACAATCTGCCAGGCATTTTCCAGTTGCTGCTCCAGATATGTGATATCATGACTGCTTGAATCTGAAGCACTACCATGTACCAGACATGTTCGACTGGTGAAAGGTCTGGTGACTTTACTGGCCAAAGAAGAGTATAAGTGGCATGAAGGTTGCTCATATGCGAGGGGGATGGGATCTGCCATTATCTTGTTGGAAACTGGCTCTCGGATGACACACCATGAAGGATAATACAGCCGGTCGCAAGATGGTACCAGTACATCGTAAAGCTGTTAAAGATGAATGAAGTATGACTAGAGATGGCCTGCTGTCGTATGAGATAGAACCCCACATCACAAAGAGTTGTAGCTGTTTATCTTTGTATAACAAAGGCTTATTGAAACCACTGGCCTAGGCCTCTTCAGACACGGAGACGATGGCCATCTGCTTCAAGAGAAAAGCGAGATTCATCGTTCAACACTATGCTTTTACAGTCTGATTTGCAACCATGATGATTGGCTGCTACACCACTCCAGACGATTACACCGCAGTTGTGGAGTCAAAGACTCTCGTCTTAAATGCCGCTGTCAGCGTAATCCCGCCTCAGCCAAGCGCCGTGTAATGGTGGAAGGTACTACTGGAGAGGGAGGTAGTGAAGAGGCTGTAGTGCATTAAATAGTAAACAATGATACCATTGGAGCAGTTCGGGCTTGTCGAATAATCATTTAATCTTGTCTCGAATTTGTGCATCGTGACCTTCTAGAGCGTTCATTTTGTTGATAAGTTCCTCACACTTACCATTGCTGCCAACACCTTTGCACAGCAAGTGACTGTACGTTGTTGGTGACAACCTATTCCTCGGTATGATCACCCAGCTTTACTCATTCCAACAGCTCGACCACGTTCGAAGTCATTCAGTTGCCTATAAGGTATTTGAAAACGTCTTGATGGCATCATTCTTTTTTTCTCCAAAAATCATATGGGGGGTAAATGAAAAAAGATAGATTTTCCAGCTCTATTACCGGCTTTATATTTTGAGTTATCAGAAATGCCTACTGCGAATACAATTCACGTTTATGGCCTTGAAAATTTGATCATTTGTAATCCTGTTCGATCAAGATGTCGCGACCTATGAAATTTATCATAATCGGACAACTCCTTCTTATTGCTTCGATTTTTTTTTGCAAAAGAATGTATATAAAGGAGAAAAGTGACTCACTCACTCTTTACTTTCAAACTATCAGACCTATAATTATAAAATTTGGTTATTTTGTTTCTTTTGTTGGAAAGAGATCCACTAAGAACGAGTTTTGCGGAAACCGACTTCCAAGAGGTCTAGCAAAGGGGGGGGGGGTAAGGAAACGTAATACGTAATCATTCCCATTTTGTGACATATAGACTTGAAATTCGGTAAGCATGTTTCTTTCATTGAGTGGGGATCTAAGAGTGGGTTTCACCTAAATCAACTGCCAAGTGTGGCTAAAAGGATGCATAAATAAAACTTGTTGTTTTTGATCAATTATACCTACATACTTGAAATACTGTAAGTATATTTCTTTCATTGAGTAAAAACACGCTAAGAAACAGGTTTACGGAAATCGGCTCCAAAGGTTGGGTTTCGAAGGGGAATGGGGTAGATTAAAAAAATTGAGTTAATCGTGTACTCTATTTGTGGTTTTCACAAAAAGGAGCAAAGGGGACCCGATATCGGTCCCTCTGTTGTACGAGAAAGCTCTGGCACTTAACGAGAAATTAGGCGGTTTGGCTGATTTCAAAGCTAGCACTGGTTGGCTAAAGAACTTTAAATCGCGCCATGGGCTATTTCCTTTTTCTTCAAGCACGTTTCCCGCATGTGATGATTTTCAATATTCCTATGGTGTCCAGTTTCATACACTGCATGAATCGCATTTGGTTTTCGGTTTTCCGAACAATCGCGTATCCGAACGGTGTCCGGTCCCAATTGATTCGGATAAACGACGTTCTAATATATATAGTTATTTAATATGCAACAGCAATTCAGTTTTCTTTATTATGTTGCACAAAATTAAAGTTTTAACAATATGTGGGGAAAAAATAAATTAATGACTACAATGTGCTCAATTCACGTGACGTCAGAGTCGCATGTTAATGATAACAACGTGTTTTTAGCCAATCAGTTCAAAATCTCATGTCACGTCAGAGCCACACGATAAAAGCAATCTTGTGTTTCCAGTTATTCAGTTTATGCGCTTCGTTGTTGCCAACTTCAAGAACAACCAGCGTCAAGAACAATAACGCAGATTGGTGAATAAAATGCGTTTTATTTAAAAGTACATGCATTTTTTAAATGAGATTTTTTAAAATTTTAAAATCTTTTGAAAAAATTCATTTTTTTATTACAATTGAACATTTTTACCCAGTTATAAAATTTGAAATTTTACCAAAATTTTACAAATAGAACTGCAAGTACAATTAGTTTGACGTCTGTTTTGAATTCCATGGAGAACACGCGTTTATCTTTATCACGTGACCATCATGAATTGAGCCTATTGGCTAAGTACCATCAGCTATTATTAACATATTGACACATGAAAAGTAGAATTTCGTTACATTTTTCAGTTCCTACTATTAGCTCACACTCTCTATTTATATATATATATATATATATATATGTATGTTCAAATTCATGCAATCAAATTCAAATAAATCTTTTAAATTTGTACTGGATGACACTTGATGCTAATACAGTTTTTTTCAAATATTAATTCATTAATGATTAATTAATTAATTACCGGTTTTCGACACCAACTTAGATTTGTCTCCATTGTTGTAACAATTAACTCTTAATATAATGACAAAAGTTGACGTCGAAAACCGGTTTTTCAGCCAAATTATCCGTGTGTGCATTGTTACAACAATGCAGACAAATCATTTTATTTTTCACAATTCCTACTACTAGTTCTCTCTCTCTCTCTCTCTGCATATATATATATATATATATTGTTCAAATTTTTAATCTTAAGTACAATACCTTCTATTCATCCATTCAAAGTAGGAATTGACTTTAAACAAGATATCAATCATTGGCATGGCCAAGTAATTTTAGCGCGTTTTTCACATGTTGTATTTTACAATAATGTAACTAATGAACTTTTTACTAACAGAAAGTAGTACTGTACCAATCCTCTAAATGTACTACTATTGAGCTGAAAAGAAATTATGACACAAATAATTTACTAGGTAAAATTTGAGAAAATTTTGTTATAAACTAGCGAAATTCAGGAAAATTTGTAGGAAAACTCGGGAAAACTATGGGAAAATTTAAATATGATTCGGCTCATCTAGGGCACAAATGCGACCCAATGCCGAAAACCCGAGGTCAATTGGTTGCTTATTGGCTGAGAAAAAGGTACGACGAAATATGGGACGAAGATGAAATTTGCGTCCTATATATATATAAAATAGCGCTTTTGTTCCACTACGTGAAAAACGCGCTAAAAATCTTTTTTACTTTACTTGTTAACCTGATTGTTTCTCAAATATAATTTATTTTGGTAACAAGAATGTGTGTGATTTTAAAATATTTTATTTCGCTATTGAAGTATAATTCCTTGTTCTATTCTATCATTACATCTACATAAGCAAAACGAGTAATCTTAAAACCAATATCCAATCGTTTCCATATGTTTTGATAGCTATCTTAGTGCATAATCACCCTTCAACCCTATCATGAATTGTCATTGATTCCCAAGACGCCTCGTACCTGGAAATGATCTACGGTTATATATTCCAAAGGGATTGGACAGTGATGCGTTGTAGTATCGTGTGATTCGAAGATTTAGTTGTGGTGTTCTTGACCATTGTAATAGTAATTCTCTCTCTCTCTCGTTGTTTTTATATTTATTGTAGATTTAGATAGTATCGTGAATGCGTCATGTGTTATATTATTTATTTATTATTATCTCTCAGCTTATTCAATAGTAATTCATACAGTAATATTAGCGCATTACGTCTATACTAATTTATTGTCAACCGCCGGTTCGGTGGCATGGAAATAGCGTGCCCGCTTCATAAGCTCAAAGTTGCGAGTTTTATCCTGTCTGAATTCGATAATTATTCTGGGAGCAAAAATCGTAGGTATGCATGTTGTATGATATATGGCATTTAAAAGATCCCTGAAGTATCAGTTTGACTCTGGTACTCAGGCAAATTTAAATAATGACAATATTTATCATCCGACGAGAGCTTGAATTAAAAAATTAGTTCAAGAGGCAATTTATAGTAGCAAGAGCCGCCACTCTATGGTGCCACCATTAGATGGCTCTCACATTTGGTAACTTGGCGTGTTTGAAAAGGCTTAGTTGCCCATATGCAACCCATCAAGAGAAAAAGTATATATATTGTTAACCAGTATCAATATTTCTAGACTCTTCTTAAAGATTTGGTTGTTAGAAAATTCTGACATATTAACTTCGAAAATCTGTATTTAGTATATAATATTAGTGATCAAATTTGCAAGATTTGTAAAGGATAATTGATATTTTAGTGCAAACTTGGATTAAAATCGTGATGCTATTAATGCTTATTTGTGCAAAAAAAATTGTTGCATTATTAATGTGGCTTTTGTCTTTCATGATTGTTCTTTCTTGCTGTGGAATTAATGTAAATAAAGTCTTTTCTTTTTCAAAAAGATTAATTTCTTTTATACATTAATTTTTTTCAGAGTTCGCCCCCTTTTCACGGCAACCTCTGACACATATACCAAATGTGGCACGTGGCACAATTCTCGATGGCAATCGACAACTTTATCACATAAAGTTAAGCCCTCTCAAGCATTTTATCTCCTTACGTTTGGTTTGTAGCGCCGATATACAAGTCGAACGTAGAATTTAGTTTAATCTACAGTGCGCTATTGGCTACTTTTACGATGCGTTTTCATTCTTACTGTGAAAATCTGTATTTTATTTTTTTAAATACTGTGTGACGGTTTATACTTACATATTTGTTTGAAATGGCTACTAAAAAAAGTAAGTTTGATGTTCGCGGTTTTCAAGACTCTTTTACGAATGAATATGGATTCGTGTAACAAACAAATTGTTCTATCGCTAGACATGTTGCGACATCGTCGTTTCTCACACGCCAAGTGTACAAAGACACTTTCAAACTAAACACCAGTCCGCATACTACATTTTCAATGATAAATGTGAAGTTATACAAAAGCTGTTAATAGATATAAGGAATATTTGTTGTCAAACAATTTGAACCAAACATAAAGCGTCCGTTTGTAGTTCCATTATTGCTCATTGTGAGTCTGCCAAAAACACACATACCTTTCACTAATTGCGAATATACAAAGGGCATACATTTGAATATAAATAAATATTTCTAAATGATGCATAACTAATATATAATAAAGGGCTAAATCTGTATTGTTGACCATTCCCTAAAACTCCACGTACTACGGTTGGAACCGGATAATTTCAAATATTTCTTTCTATGCGGCACCCTGGATCATATTGATAGATTGTTTTGACACACTACAGTTACTAGGTTGCCGTCCCTTAGTCTAGGCAATCTGCAATATTATATAGAATATTTTAGCAAACCAGTATTCAATCCCTTTTCATAAAATACATGAAATTAAAACATCCGATTGTTTTCTTGTTGAAAATTTTTTAGACGCTGTTTAAACCTTTTTTCAAGTTCTACTATTAGCTCACTCTCTCCCCATACATATATATATATAAACCTTGTTCACAAATTTTCAATCTTTAATAAAATACTTTCTATTTATCCAATCAAGTTCAAATAAATTTTTGTAGTTTTGTAGTGGATAACACTTGATGTTAATACAGTTTTTTAAAAAAATTAATTCATTAATTACTGGTTACTTAATTAAATTAATTACCGGTTTTCGACGCCATCTTAGATTCGACCCCATTGTTGTAATAATGTAATTATTAAAACAATGACAAAAGTTGCGTTGAAAACCAGTTTTTCAGGCAAACTAGCCAAACTGGGTTTGCATTGTTACAACAATGCCGACAAATCATCCTCTGTTTTCAATTCCCACTATTAGTTCACTCTCTCCCTATATATGTATATTGCTCAAATTTACTATCGTTAAAAAAATACTTTCTAGACATCCATTCAAAGTAGGAATTGACTTAATTTTCTTTTGTGTTATTTTTCTCCAAGTTATCTTTGAATTGTTAGTTAGGTAAAGAATAAGCACAATAGCTGTATAAAAAAATTCAAATATAAATTATATTTTGGTTGCTAACAATGTTCTCAAATTTTAAGCAATTGAAAGATAAAAACGACGCTCTTAAAACATATAAAACTTTAAAAATAACTAATATATTGTTAATTTATTGCCAGCAAAACAATTTTTTATTAGTGCCTAACAATGTGGGGAGTGTTTTTTTAAAAAAAGTATCCATTTTTATGCTTAAATTTAAATTTTTAATTCGCATATATTTGAGGTGTAAAAGAGAAAACCAAAACCTACTTTTGAAGGGCAAAAACGATCTTTGTACGGCTATTCGGGCATTTATGTGTTTTAAAACGACCTCTTTAATTCGCAAAGCTCGCTATTAGTATCATTTATTAGGTTGAGAGCGTGATTGTTTTGGTGATTTATGCGATAAATTGTTCGTAACTCTCATACACTGTTTATAATGAAAATGAATGAGCAGAAAAACATTGAAAAAGAATCGTAAAAGAACATTTTATGTATATTCTCTCTTTAACGGGATCGTTAATTTCACAGTTCTCTCATTTCTGGTTTTAAGGGGATTTTTTGTTAAAATATTGTGGATTTTTATAAACAAACTTCTGCTTGTTAAACAGTGAAACACATGCGTAGGTCTTGGGGGCTGTCTCTCTCTCACGCCTCCTTTTCCATAAAGATTTTTAATTTTTACCATAAATAGTATGCATTGGCGCTTTTTCTTCAGCTTGTGTTTTTAAAATGCCCGTGTACGCTAAAGAACAGTTGAAAATTAAAAGTTACAAGAAAGTTTACTCTAGAGGGAGATGTAGTATTCTTAAAAATAGTATAAATTTTTTAAATTAAAAAATGAAAGAGGAATATTTTAAAAGTTCATCTTTTTGGATATAAAATAGTAAATAATATTTTTTAAAAACGTTTCAGGGTTCTCTTTTTTTGGTCGTAAATTATATATAAAAAGACCAATAACTTTATCAGAAATAGAATGACACCGTGGGAACGATATCCTCAAAGTTTTTAAACTGTACAGTTAGAATTTTAAGAATTTTTTTTTCTTATGTTTATTATTCTACGTTTTTAAAGTACATGAAAATGAAATAGTATGTTTGAGTTGGATAAATGGATGAATAGTTGGTTTCTATTGTTTCACAAATAATAGAAAACAATTCTAAAATTAAATCTTATTTGATATGTTTTGAATTTTAGCTTTATTTTTGGGGGGAAATAAGAAAATATTCTAAAGTATAAAAAAAACTGTCTATTTTTATTAAAAATTATTTCAAATTTTGTATTTCTAAGAATTTGTTTAAAGTTTGGTCTGTGCTAGCTGGAAGAGGATATTTATATAATTTTAAATTTATAGGATAAAATTCTTAAAATTTTTCATTGAAGTATTTAGTTTAACTGGCTGTGTCAGGAAATGATGTATATACAGAAAAACCTGTTTTTGTGCGTTTTTTTTATGCGATTTTATTTTTGTGCGATTTTTTCGGTGCAATCTTTTTTTTATGCGGTATATGATTTCAACGCCTTTAGCGCGAGTGTAATGTTTTATATCAATGTACCAATGGCGCGGAGAATGTAAGCCCGGTCTGCAAAGACAGGTTTTGCCTTTAATATTTTATAAATTGGGTAAATACGTACTTGGGCCCCCTAGAATCGGGCCCGAAAAGCGGGGATTAAGGGGGTGTACGTTACGCCACTGCAATGTGCATGTATACACTTCAAGACGCTCTGTTCATTTGTTAGAAACAGTCTCCAGACAATGCACGTTCACTTCCTTTCTCTCAACTAGCCAATAGCCCGTGCTTTAAAGAGGAAGCAACTTTCAATGGCAGTGACATTATCAGTAATTTGATAGATTATGAAAACGGACAAGAAGATCCCTATTCTTTGAGAGTGGATAAAATATATGCAGGGATACAGCTTTCCAACAAACTGGAAAAATATTTTATTAAAATAGATACCAATCCCAAAAGAAATAAAAAGTTACACAGTCAGAGCTTCGATCATGCATATCTGGTTATCGTGACAATTACAAGCAACTGACCGACCAACTTTCGTCGCTAAATCTTCTCTCTTATTTTATGGTGCGAAAAAGTAAATCAATTGAAATTATATCTTCAAGTGTGTGATGAAAGTGATTTTTAACTTATGCATCACAGGAAGATGAGCGCTTCGGATTACGAATAGTACCAGTGAAGTATGTATGTGCATTTTGAAAATTTCTCCATGGATACAATGAGACTTCTCCATGTTTACAATAAGAAACTAAATATTTTTAAAATGTTTCCCTGTATAATTTAATTATTTATTTTGTTATGGAAGTACTTTCTTGTAAATTTCGAACATTATTGGCGTATTTTCTTAAGCAATTTTTTCTTTACGCAGTCCCTCTTCACTGCATAAAAAAATTCTGTAGTATTTCGACGAAGTTGGTTGCTGTATGCAAGAATTTGTGAAATTTTCGAATATTTTTTGTGCTTTTTTTTATTCGGCACCCCCTAATCTACCGCACAGAAGCATATTTTATCGTACAATCAATCTATCATAAAACTGTTTAGTAAACATATTTTTTTTCATAAAGAATGTTTATCTTGTTTTTTATTTTCGATAATCCATAACTTAATTTCTGTGTGTTGCTGTTTTTTTAATTTTTTAAAAATATTTCAACATTTTTTTCATTGTTTTAATAACGAATTACATTTATTTTAATGGAGTAATATAAGTACATATATGCGCCTTATAATAAAGTAAATGCTTTTTTTTGAAGGTTGAAAAAATTAAAAATTAGCTTCACAATATTTTATAATACTTAAAAATAATTTTATAATTTTTTAAAATTTTTGATACATTTTTATTCCTTCTTTATCTTCTATATATCCATTCAATTTTTTTCTTATATAAGCATGCAAAAAGGCAATGTTTGAGAAATTAAGTTTTATTTCTAAATCAACTACTTCATGAAAAGCTCTAAAATGCAACTATCTGAGGTTTTTAAGGGTGATGGTATTTAAATTTTAATATGTATTTAAAAATTTATTTGTGTTGCATTATTGGTACTTTTTTTCCTTTTTGCTATATTAAATCCGTGTCATTTGAATAAAATTTATTAATTTTGAATTAAAGTGTCCCCTCTCCATAGAGCAACAGATTGATTACCATTGAGGTTATCTCTCAGCATTTCCGTTTATGTGCTTTCTAATACAGTAGATCCTGTTTTTGTGTGATTCCTTTTTATGCGATTTTATTTTTGTGCGATTTTTTCATCCAGTACATGAATTTCAACGGCTTTCACGCGGCTGTAATGTTTTCTGTCATTATACATAAATACACCTCACAACGCTATGCTCATTTATTAAAAACATCTGTCGGCAATGCACGTTCAATTGCTTTCTTTCCACGCACTAGAAGCACGCGCTTGATTGAAGATGAAACTGTCAATGTCAATGACATTATCAATAATTTGATAGGTTATGAAGCCGGAAAGAAGAATCAAGCCAAATAAATACCAATTCCGAAAGGAGTTTTAAATTCCGTATAGGGGGGGGGGCATCCCGGTCATACATATCTGGTTAACGTGACGTTTTCTGACAAACCGACCTTCGTGGAAAAATCTTGTGACTTATTTCCTGGTGTGAAAAATAAATCAATTGAAATTGTATCTTCAAGTGACGAAGGCGATTTTGAACTAATTCATCACAGAAAGGTGCGCGATTTGGATTACAATAAGTAGCAGTGAATTATGTATGCGCCTTTTAAAAATTTCTCCGTGTAAACAATGAGAAATTAAATGTTTTTCAAATGT
This sequence comes from Trichonephila clavata, assembly GCA_019973975.1. Classification (NCBI taxonomy): domain Eukaryota; kingdom Metazoa; phylum Arthropoda; class Arachnida; order Araneae; family Nephilidae; genus Trichonephila; species Trichonephila clavata. The sequence goes on along the minus strand of BMAO01028537.1, from coordinate 11,416 downwards.
TTCCATAAGTAGTTTGTTTATTCTGTTTGGAAGCACATTCTCATAACTTTTGTAAATAATTGATGTATTTTCTAAGTGCGGCTATTTTTTATCCGGTCACTCTCCACCGTATATTTTTTACCCGTAGTATGTCGACAAAGTTGTTTATTATATGCAAGTTTTTATGAAATTTTTGATTATTTTCTGTGTGTTTTCTTTTCATGTGGTACCTATGTACCACACAAAAACAGGTTTTACTGTATATAACCCCTTCTACCGCTCTAGAATGATTTGTGTGTGTGTGGCACTGGCTTTAAGTACGAAGTTTTCGAGCCCTTAAGGTATCCGACTGGTTGCAGCAATTTTTTTTTTTTAAAAAATTGAGATATGTGGACATTTTATTATTTTCAGATTTTTTAGTACATTTTAAGAAAAGTATGCTAAAATTAAGAAGAGAAAAACAATTATTATAACTAAAATGGGAAAAATGGGTAAAAATTTACAAAAAATAACAAAAACGTGGCAAATTTTGTACCAAAGGTTTTTGAACAACTTTTCAATTTATTAATTCTGTCGTGCTTTTTTATACTATTTATTTTCGAAATGACCTTCAGAATAAGAGATATTTTAACTTTTACAAAAACTAGAACCTTTTTTCTTAGTTATTATGTAAAATTGCATAAAAAAACAGTGATTATATTCACATAAAGGTCGCTAATTTTGTAATAAAACAGTGATCGATAAATCTGAAGCTTAAAACACTTCAACTATCATACAGAACCTATACAAAAAATTTTAGTTAATTATTTTCACAACGTTTTGAGCAATCGCTGTTCCCCCCGTTTGAGCCTTTTCAAAAAACCGCATTTCGAGGAAAACTCGTTTTAAAGTATGACATCTGCTTTTACTAAAACCCTTGTAGTTTTTGTTCTAGTGAACGGAAATTAATAAGATTGGTATTTTTATAAAGCTAATAAGATGGCCTATAAAAATCTTTAAAAAATTATCAACTCTTAGCAAAATTCACAATTTTAGGGTAGTCGGATACCTTAAATTATGTGTGTAAGCTTTATCGTAATCAAATGCCCAACATAAAAAAAACATAAGTGTATCTTATTGCTTGACCATTTTGAATAGCAACTGAGAATAACTCTTACAATTCACGTCTGCCATTAAAAGTAACTGCAAGCAAGCAAGCGCGGATTCTACAAATTATGGGAAGGAAGAGAGTGGCATAATTCTACTAAGTAAGTAAAAGTTATGATCCCACTCTATAAGCCGTTAAAATGATGTGGAACCATACATTTTTAAAAGACTGGGTAATAAATGTGTTACCCAGGCCAAACTATCATCAACAAACAAAGTTTCTTTTTATATTTGATTCTCCGTCTCATTTTGCTTAGATTTATTTCGTCGACGGGGAAGTGATTATGCAATAATGTTCCAGGATTAACTTGGCCTTCGATTTACCGATAGCCATTAGCAATCGAAACTGTCGATTTTGACTGACAGTTATGGTTTTCTTCTTAGCAGTGTAGCTTTTAGTCTAAGTAAATTTTCCGAAGGTTGGAGTCAGTTGTGTAGTCCAGTAATTTCTCGTTTCATTGTACAATGTTTCCGATTTTAGGACGAAATATGCTATTTTTTATTGATTTTCCATTGGACGATCCATTGTTATTCGATTCGAATGCAGTTAGAATTATTTGTGTCCTGATTACTGCAATAAATAAAAATTTGGTTTTTTCTTCATCTAATTTAGGTCATCTATTCCGCCAAATAAAATTCTTAAAGGATATTTTTGGCGTAGAATAGTAATTAAGTTTTGATAATTAAGAGTAGTCTCTTTATTATGTAATGGCTAATAAATATCTGTGGTGGGTTTTTAAATGTTTGAGAAATGGTATGGTCAGAAGATGAGCAGTAGAAAAATTATAAAATAGCATTGTATTTAACTTTTTATCCCTATGAAATTTAAGATTTGGCAGGGGTTTTACTTTCAGCTGGGGCGTGCCAAATCAAGCTACTAATATGATTCAGCGTGCATCACAGTAAGACGTTTTTGAAACAATTAGATTCTCATGCAAATGTATGCAAAATAAGAGAATACAGGTCAATAATATAGATTTACTGATTTTTCATGTAAATCATTTTGCATCATTTAAAGAAGTTTCTTAATATTAAAACAAACACAACACAAAATATAACTATTTGTTCAACAAAAATAAATAATTAAATTGTACATATATTATGTACTTTTAAACATATTTATTAAAATAAGAAAGATACAACATAAATTGTAAGTATTTTCTTTCATTATAGTTAAATAAAAAAATAAATAAAAACTTTAATGCGCGAACCTAGAGCTTGTACCGCTCTACTCATGTGTCAAAATCAGAGGTATAATATGTGACTTTCAATTCTCAGCATTCAATTGCTAAACAATTTATCTATGGACTGGAAATATTTTTCATATAAGAAAAGAATCTTTACATTATATATAGAAACAAAAGCTGGACGCATAGTACATGCACAATTTTCTCACTTCAAGCAATTGAATCTCTCCCGCAATGGCATTCAATAATTAACTGTATAGCTGTAAATTTATCTTTAGAGTTGTATTTCAGAATTTTTCGTGATTCCATAAATATCCATAATTCTGAAGATGTTTGTCAAATAAGTTTCATTACAAAATCATCATTTTCCATCCACTCAAGAAAACTGACAAATTTGTTGAGTAGTGCGGTACCACGTGCCATAGGTTGCCCACTCCTGGTCTAGCTCATCCTGTTGTTTTGTCTCTTTCAACTGGTTGAAAGTCGTATTCTCTCTCTCTGTTTAAGCAAATTTCCATTGTAAGAAACCACTTGTAAGACAATTTATTTCGTATTAGTGCTCACAAAATCAGAATTTTCGTATTTTGTATATATATGTTACCGTTAAAGTGTATAAGTCATGTATTTCATAGAATAACTAGATATTTCATGAAATAACTAGACAAGTCATTTAAAGTATATAATACATGAAAAATTTCAAACTTTACCTAGTTATTCTATGAAATAACTAATGATAAAAACCGTTAGAGTGAAAAATAAACAATTTCAAATTTATTTTATAAATTAATTAATCATAAATAGTTAAATCTCTGAAAAATATATTTTATAACAATAGTCAATGATTAATTGATGAATAATAAGGAAAAGCAGATGCTATAATTTATTATTGCTCATAATGCTAACATTAGTTAAACAGAAAGGGGAAAAAAGAATATGTTGCATAAATAGTTATATTTACATAGTATCAAAAATATACATACTGGGAAAAAAACTTTTGCTTCATAAAAACATTGCGTAACATTTTCAAACAAAATTGTAAGAGAATATTAATTTAAATTTTAGAAAATACCTTTATTTTATTTTTTATTATTTATTAGAGCAAGAATTGCTGTGATGGCACTTTGAAATGGGGTTCAAAATTGAATAAAAGCAGCTAGAACCAGTTCAAAGAACTTTCGAGTACCGTTTATCATACTTTAACGATCAAATAATCGTTATTCGAGAGAATACCTAGTTAAATAATAGAATTTAGTAATTTTATATATTTTAACGGGCTTGTTTAGTTATTTCAAGAAATACCTAGTTTTTCTATGAAATAACGGATTCCACACTTTAACGGTAACATATATAATCAAACTTCCTTAGAGTAGTTTTATTTTTCCTAGTAAATTTCTAAAGAGTTTTCATTACTTTTGTAAGAGTTGGATCAGAAATTTCCTTCAGATACTTCTCAAACTTTTGTATTGTTGTGAAGAAATAACACACCTTGTTATAAACCTTTTAAATGTGTTTGCGTAGTGCTATAAAACAAACAAAAAATCGTAATTATGCCGTTCAGGAAATTGTGACATAATTACCGGGAACAATTTAGAATAGAAAAAAATGGCTCATTGTTTTTGAAAAAAAATACACAAAGCTATAAGAAAAAAGGTAATATAACTACTGTAATACATGACAAAGCATATAAATGATGTAATTATGAATATTTCGCTAAAAAAAGGAAACTACACAGATATTTATTACGAATAAAAACAATTATTGATATGTTTTCAATACTGCTCACGCAAAACAACTGTTTTTTCTATAATAGCTTCCGAAACATGTAGATGTCCACTCTCATTAATAAAAGTAAAAGAAGCATTCTAAAAACGATAAATGTTCTTTTTCAGCAAATCACAAGCAACTCCTTAGTTAAATGGGTTTTATTTATAGAACATATGTAAATTTCCACAATAGATACGAGAAGACTGGATAAAAAAAATTGTTTTTATTGCATAAATCCAACTAATTACAATTTTTACTCTTCTACCTACAACTTGATATGTCCTATTAAATACTACCGGGGGAGGGGGTTGCATTCCCCTCTTCGAGAGTGGATGCGATGACATCTGTTGACGTTCGAACCACTTTAGACCCCAAATTCCATATCTGATGTAGTAGTTGGGGAGTCGACTAAGAAGAGTTTACACTCTGCTAGTGTCTGCATTTTAATTGGTGGAGCCAATCGTTCAGTAAAGGCTGGACACGACTTCAAAAGGTGACTGGTTGATAGAGAGCTGAGATATTGCTTTCCAATTGGTTTATTGTGGGTGAGAAAACTGATTTTCATTGGCTTTCCCGGGGCAGTGTTTCTCAAATTTTCAACAGTTGCCACTCTGTTTCCATCATAATTTTCATCGCACCCCCCCCCCTCCATTCAATAATTTACTGTGACGTAAAGCTAAAATACGACTTCAATTATAAACCATGCAAATTATCAAGATAAGTATTAAATTTTGTATATTTTGTATATGACATGCGATATGGGAGTCAATGGTAATTATTAAACTTGTTCTTAACTTAGTATTGATAAATTACTTATCAAACACATTGAGTAGTTCGGATACATTAATAAGTATATTATTGTAAATGTGTATTTAATTAATTATGTCAGAATGTCTATTTTGTTTTGCTTCCTTTTAGTAAATTAATAAGTTTTTAAACAATCTTTTATTTTCAACTTTTCGATATGCTAGGGCCTCCCTCATAGGGTTATCATGGACCTCAACGGGAACTCGCCCCACAGTTTGAGAAACTCTGGCCCTGGGGATGTAGAAAGTAGTATATCTAGTAGAGAGCGGAGATTGTCCAATATAGGAAGTTAAGAAGTTTCTGAACTAATTTTAAGAGAAAGTTAAATTTTAATGTTAATGGTGCAATAACCTTTAATTATTGCATGAAACAGTTAATATTTAGGGGTATTATATGAGTCGAGAAAAGATTTTCTCGGTCTTTTGGTTTTAATATTAGCATTGTAATAATTTAAGTTTACCATATTAAGAATTTCAGTGAGGGGTAAAGAATTAAAAATGCTTTTAGCAGTTTCTTGGATTTGGGATTGAGAAGAGACAGTTGATATTATAAAAGTTCTTCGGAGGTCGTCATTTCTCATGTATTTAGCTGCTTCACATATCATCTGGATCCCACTTGGAGAAAACACTGCTATAGTTCTACATAAGGCTATTTAAAACAGAACTTGGATCAGAAGAAGGGGGGGGGGGCAATTGAGCTTCTGTCTCGCCATGTATTTTTTATAGAATTTCATTTAAAACGTCCAGATTTGGAGGAATTTTCATTTGATTTCTGACTAGGTTTTAATGATTTATAACTTTATAGATTTTCTTGAATCGAAAGAAATTTAAGACCTGTATACTAGTAAGTTAGTACATTTATTGATTCTTACGATCCATTTTCAGAATCCTTGTATTATCGATTCGGAAGAAGTATTTTAAAAAAATGGATTTTATTAAGTATTCCAAGCATATAATGTACACGAATATTTAAAAAAAATCGAACATTTCTTGTTATACATTACGTCACATGTTTCTACAATGATTATCGTCTCATATTTTTTCTTCGAATATATTACAAAGGGAAGTGGCAGCAAGAGTTATTTCAAACAAAATCTTACATATGTTCACGGACAAGCCCCATTACTAGTAAACTAGGCAATTAAACAAAACAAATGGTTATGAACTCCCGCTTATTCGAATCAAATATTTCCGCACAACAGCCGTTAATACCATAACACACATATTAAAAATTCAACAAACACACTCGCTGCAAAGTTTAATCTACGTTTATTTTGAAATTCGCGTTCAGAAGCCCGTTGCATTTCTCTACATAGAAATTACCTTCAATAATGCCGCTCTACATTCTTTTTATGCAAATGCTGCATGCAAATGTGGTTGATCACGCTATACAGAAAATGCTTGTGCGATCTTGATCAATTCACTTCTTTTTGATGCTACCACAAATTACTTCCATAATTCAAAAATATTTCATTTTTAATTTGTGGTTGAAAGAGAAATGAGTCATGCTGAACCATTTGTTAGAGATTGGTCGATGTTTTCCTTGAATATAAATTACTTTAATTCCCAAAAATTATTGGACATGTATAGGAAATGGCGAAGCGTAATTATTTATGCATCTTGACTACAGATGTCTAAAAATTTTTAGAATTATTTATCGACTGCCACCCAACCGTTATAGTGGTTAGCGACGCTTGTAGTACTCTCCTCTGCGAGCGTAAAGGTGTAGGAAGATTGGAAGGAACACTAGCCATAATACAACCAAATATTCTAATTTATTTACAATAGTAAACACCACACTAATATAATCGATCCAGACTAAGAGATGCCCTAAATTAATCACTAAACCGACTATAAACGAGGTAAGCGAGATATGTGAAAATAGTTATACTAATCACACTTGCTCAAGGTGATCATTTTGACCTCTTATCAATTTAATCTGGATTTAATCTCAGTGACACTTCGTAACCTTAAGTAATTCAATTTGCAAATATTCAATATCCGCGATTCATCTTCAATTTGATTAATCTCTGCTCCGATAGCAGACTAGCCTATCTCTCTCCTATCTCTAACCTGAAAACCTAGACTGTATACAGTAGTCTTAATTAGCACAATCCTGTACTCTTCTTCGAAGTGGGGTTTTATAATAAAATAATTTTTCAGACCAGAAATTCCCCAAAAGGACAATTAATAGAAGAAGCTAGGATAAAACCGTCCCACTCTGACTGCGGTGTCTTTGGGCCTGGGTTCGAATCTCGGAGAAGACATGGATGTTTGTAAATGTTTAATTCTTTTGTGTGTGTGTGTGTGTCTTGCCGTAAGTTCTCTTGTGAGATTGGTGTAAGGGCAAGAGAGGTGAGAGGCCCTAACCAACCGCAGGGTGTTATCCCTCAAAATTAGGGTAGAACTGAGGTAAATCGCTCTGTCATCTGTATGGTGCTCAAACAGGTGTAAATTGATCATTTCCCACGATGAATTTCGTGGGCCTTGATCTGATGCCACTGTCGATCAAGTGGGATTTAAGTAACAATAACATTTATTGACGAAGTATTACAAAAATAATACAATGAGCACTTTGTATTTGAATAACGCCGCCTAACAGGTATAGTGCTTAGTGAAGATGTCTGTTGCGCTGATCCAGTTTCGATTCCCGGAGAAGGCATGGATATTTGTCAATACATAAAACCTTTGAATCCTGGAGGTACTCTAAATATTCGTCGATCTGAAATATGTCAGATTTAGTGGAGAAGGGAGAAAATTCCAGAACCACCTTCGGGTGAGCTTCCAAAATTGCGATGGAACAGAGCAAAAATGCACTGTTACCTGCCTGGTGCACAAGGACAAACATATTCTAGCCCCTGTCCATGGTGAATTTCATGGGCTTCTCTTTAATATCGTCTATCGGGTGGCATTAGAAACAACAACATAACATATATGAATGTGTCGATAGTATAGTGTTTCACTTTATTTTAAAAAATTTCTATACATAAAAGATATATATATATAGAGAGAGAGAGAGAAGAACAGATTAAATAAGCAATGACAACGTGTTGGAAGAATATTCAAAAGTTCATTGATAAATTTTTCCACTTATATGTGTAATAGTCACTGTCAATATAAAACCCATGCAATTTTGAAAGTAATCCGAATCAAGAAACTGAAATTTAATTTTATCACATATTTCGCAATGCATTCCTTCACATAATAATACTCTAAACTTTCGTCGTGGTGTCTCCATTCTCTTTACACAATACTTTGTGCGATATATAAGTATTGCGCACAGTTTACACACGCTTGGTTATTTCTATATGTGTTTATTTGTAGTATATTATTGTTTTGCAGAAATAAAATTTCTAATAAGTTTTTAGGAATATGCAATGTAGAAATTTTAATTAACTAACTTAAAAAACATTACATAATGTAATTATGCGGTAAATTATTCATAACTAGATTCTATTTATTAACTACTTAACCGCCGATTAAAAGTTACGCTATTTTCTCTCCAGTGCCCTATTTTTTCCCCACATATGCGCGCGCGTTAGTGGTATATTGGGGAGAAAGGAAAAGACGTAGATAAAACACACACACACAAATCCTTCTCTGAAATGTGTGTAAATCGTTCATAAATATAGTGTCAAGGTCATTTTATTACATTCCAAAGTCTTTGAATAGAGTTACTGATAACAGGGCAAAGAAAAGGATCATACTTCGGAAAGAGGTATATATATATACGTCTGAGGCAGTTAACGTACTGGCTGAGGGAGACATATATATACACCGATGGCAGTTAAGGGGTTAAGTGCAGAATTTTTGTGTTACCTTTCGAGACCACCACTAAGAATCAATGGGAAGGATGTTATTTATTATTATTTTTTGTGCTATTAAATCTTGGAATAATAGGGGACACCACCGGACTGGTACTTCCTCAATATTCCTTAGATTTGATCGACCCTCTATAAGGGTCTAACCTGCGCGCCTAAAGGTGGGGGATAATTGGAAGGAAGACTAGCCATTTTTCAAAAAACAATCTAATTTATTCACAATATTAACCACAACTCATATTCAGTCGATCAGGGATAAGAGATGCCTTCTAATAATTACTAATCCGACAATTAACGAGGTACGCGAGATATGAGAAGACTTTAATGCTAAATACACTTACTGAAGGCAACAGCTCTCATTTCTTAGCTATTTGATCTTGATTCAATCTCCAGTGACAATTCGTTACCTTAAGTAATTCAATTATCAAATATTAAATATCCGCGATCCACATTCAATTTGATTATTCTCTGCTCCACTAGCAGTCTATCCTATCTCTCTCCCTCTAACCTGAAAGCTTAGACTATATATAGTAGTCTTAATTTACATAATCACGTCTTCTTCTTAGAAGAGAAGTTTTATAATAAAGTAATTTTTAAAGACCAGAAATTCCCCAAGAGGACTATTAGTGAAAGGAGCGCGGTTAGGACCGTCACAACTCCAGTAAGAATCTAAATAAAGGATTTAATTATCGATTGGCTTTCTTCAATAAGAATCTAAATAAACAAATAAATTATTATTATTATTATTATTAATGACGAGAACAAGTTATTTTATGTAGAAAGATATATAAAATATCCTAAACGTTTTCGCGACCCCTAGTTAAAGAACATTGCTGTAAAGAAATCTATTGTAACCTATAGGAATTCAAATTTTAAACTAATGCAGTGGTTTGATAGTTAAACAGTGCTCAGTTTGTACGTATGTTCAAAAAAATTCCACTATCTTAAATGAAATTAGACGCATAAATCCACTTTTTATTTATATAGTCCCCGAAATAATTCATTATTTTTTACCGGACTTGAGATAAATACATTTTTTAAGAAATTATGAACCACTGTGAGGAAAGATTTTTTATAGTAAAAAGGATCAAAAATCACATGAATCCAATAAACTGTTATTAAAAACCAGAAATATTGCGAATCACTTTAAAATTCTATGATAAACTATTTAAACTCTCTGATTTTTACTGTTCAGTTCCAGCTGAATGTAGTATTGATTTGGTTTATTTGAAAGGCACTGTAATTACAATAGGGCGTATTTTTTCCCCTGTATCACCTTTATATGTATCCAATCGCAATAAGGAAACTTGAAATCAATATCCAATCACCCTGAAATCCGCTGCGATGCTTATCTTGACGTATAATCTCTTGACATCCAAATCACGAAATGTTATCGATTACCCGAAACACCTTCTACCTCGGAATTATCTCCGATGTTATGTGCTATCATACCGATGTAAATTATTAGCCTATCTTGGAGAATTTGGGACTAATGTCCAATATTCATGTGTTGGACAATCAAATTACTATTTTCTCAAATTTTCCAACAATCACTCATAAAACACCCTCCATTTAAAGCTTTACTTATATACCAATAATTACTAATGCGGAATTCCTACTATTAACTCACTCTCTCTCTCTATATATATATTTATATATATATTATATATATATATATATTTATCTATTTAAAATTTTCCAATCGTTAATAAAAAACACTTTCTATTCATCCAATCACAAGTTCAAATACTTTTTAAAAAATTCTACTTGTTAACACTTGATGTTAATATAGTTTTTTCGAATATTAATTCATTAATTAAATTAAATTAATTACCGGTTTTCGACACCAACTTAGATTCGTCTCCATTGTAACAATGTAATTGTTAAAACAATGACAAAAGCTCGCGACGAAAACCGGTTTTTCAGCCAAACCGGGTGTGCATTGTTACAACAATGCAGACAAACGATGCTCTTTTTTTTTCAATTTCTACTATTACTATTAGTTCACTCTCTCCCAATACATGTACATATATCTTGTTCAAATTTTCAACGGTTAATAAAATAATTTCTATTCATCTATTCAAAGTAGGAATTGACTTGAATTTTTTTTTATGTTACTGTTACTATATGTGTATTGCTTTAACCCCCTTAGAAGCCGAATAAAAATTACGGGATTCGTTTTCTAGTGCCTCACATAGCCACGCGTATGTATTGCAGGGGGGGGGGGAGAGAAAGGTACAAATAAGCAAATTTTTCTCTCAAATATGTAAATGCTTCCTAAACACACTATCAAAATAACTTTTGTTGCATTCCAAAGCTTTCGGAATAATGTTAAAGTATATCAGGGCAGAGAAAAAAATCATATTTCGGTGGGACGTATATATACGTCTGGGTTGTTCAACGCACCGGTTGAGTGAGGCGAATATATACGCCAATTGCAGTTAAGGGATTAATGAGCTGAATTCCTGAGGGTCACACAACAGAAGCAATCACGTGTTCTCCAGCGAATTCAAAATGATATTAGACTTGAACTTGCAGTACTAGTAAAATTTAGATACAATTTCAAGTTTGTGATACTTGTGTAAAAAAGTTTAGTACTCAGACTCTTCTAAAATTTTTTTTAAAAATCCTTTAATTATTCGTGTAATTTTAATTCGTGCATTTTGCGAGCAATTGTTTTGACAAATATGTACTTTTTAAAAGAAAGTTTCTG